>CM060285.1:2204753-2244753 GCA_030684275.1 Acipenser oxyrinchus oxyrinchus | reverse complement strand
ATTTGAATTTCACTCATACAAGCACAACATGTTATATTCAATTATAACACATTTTTTTAAAGAACATATCTAATAGATTAGAATGCTTAGAATTACCGGACATCTTCCAAATAAACCGGACGGGGGTCAAAGTACATAAAAATACCGGACAGTCCAGGGGTTGGGAATCGTTGCATGTGGTCGTTTTCCTTAACTTCCTTTTTGAATCCAGTGGTGGCTCTCACCATGAAGAACTCCAACGCCTCCCTGGTTTACTCCTTCCTTTACAAGCTAGTCGAGGTAAGATTCGCGCCCTGGCATTTCAACACTAAACCACAAGGTAGCCCGGAGCCAACAGAAAACATCAGCGGGGGGTGAATTGATTGCAGTCTGTTAAGATCTTGAAAAGGAGATGACCGTCGCTGTAACCTTAGCCCGTGCAGAAACCCGGACCAGAGGACGTTCGTTCAGATTCGAAACCCCTTCGGGGATCAAGCGGTCGTTCAAACACTTCTTACATTTGAGAGCGACTCGAGTATCACGAGGAGGAAACCGACAATTCTGGATAAACCTGTCTGTCTGTCGGTACATTTTAAACCCTGTTTCATGCTCCTCGTTACAAAAATAAGAAAGTTAGCATCGTTTTTTTTAATTTGTGGGACACGTACGTCTCTTGTCCTTTTAAAGGGTTAAGTAGAAAGTTAGGACAGAGGGTGGGAGACACTCGACGCAGCGTTGAGAGTGTTGGACGCGTTCTTGGTGCTAAATCATTGGCATCCTTTTTAGAAACTGTTTTGAGATCAGACCGCCGCTAGGAACCGGATGGGCACTGAAGGGCTGAACGGTCTCCTTTCGTTGAGTCTGTTCTGCTGTTCTCGGCAGGTCTTCACAGAGTATTTCAAGGAGCTGGAGGAGGAGAGCATCCAGGATAACTTCGTGGTGGTTTACGAGCTGCTGGACGAGCTCATGGACTTCGGCTTTCCCCAGACGACCGACAGCCAAATCCTGCAGGAGTGAGTCCGGGTGTATTGAACAGCGCTGCTCAGAACCCCCTGGTTCCAGGACCGGGGGGGGGAGGGGGGGTCAGGTTTAATTGATTTAACAACCTGTCCTCCCCCTGTTCCAGGTACATCACTCAGGAAGGGAACAAGCTGGAGGTCACCAAGCAGCGCGTGCCCAACACTGTGACCAACGCTGTGTCCTGGCGCTCCGAGGGCATCAAATACAAGAAGAACGAGGTCTTCATCGACGTCATTGAGTCCGTCAACCTGCTGGTGAGCCGGGGGGGGGGGCGTATGAGGGGGGCAAGCACTGGATCCCAAACTAGATGCAATCGAGAAAAAAAAAATCAGGTATCTGGGGCAGCAGTGTGGAGTAGTGATTAGGGCTCTGGACTCTTGACCGGAGGGTCGTGGGTTCAATCCCCAGGTGGGGGACACTGCTGCTGTACCCTTGAGCAAGGTACTTTACTTAGATTGCTCCAGTAAAAACCCAACTGTATAAATGGGTATGTAAAAATAATGTGATATCTTGTAACAGTTGTAAGTCACCCTGGCTAAGGGTGTCTGCTAAGAAATAATAATAATAATAATAATAATAATAATAATAATAGTAATAATAATCTGGCTCAGATGGTAAAGACGCTTCCTGGTTGGGCAAAGCTTCTGGTTTAGGTTGGTTCTGGTGCTCTCTTGAGTTAAGAAGGGAACTTCAGCAGGCTCTGCAGGGACTGGTAGCTCACGTCTACTGTGGAGTAGCCTGTGAAGAGGTGACTGGTTTAGTCACGGGAGATCGGACTCCCACTGACCTCCTGAGCTGTTATGGGGGAGCTGCTGGGAAAGAGGTGAAAGGAGAGGGAAGGCAGGCAGGAAGTTTAAGTTCTTGGTTCTTCAGCGGTGACCTCTCTCTTTCTTCCCCTGTCAGGTGAATGCCAACGGGAGCGTGCTGAGCAGTGACATCGTGGGGAGCGTCAAGCTGAAAGTGATGCTGTCGGGAATGCCAGAGCTCAGACTGGGTCTCAACGACCGGGTCCTCTTCGGGCTCACCGGCCGTACGTACGCCTGCCGCAACTCCCTTCCCGTCGCGAGAGGCGGTTCTGCGGAGAATTCCTGAGGATTCCCCGGCTCCCGCTGAACCTTCCTGCCCTGTTCTGCAGCTACGTCGATCACAAACAGACTGCTAGAGTCTCCGGAAATATAGCTGTTCGGTTTTAGTTTTTATCTTAAATTTAACAGCGGTTTTTGTCTCCTTCAAAACTTAGGAATTGAAAAGATTTTACTGACAAACGCTTGAGAATTTAAATTGCAAGTACTTAACCGATGAAACGTTGCTGGATAGGATCACGTTTACTTGATTTTTATTATTAGTACAAATACTAAAACGCGCAAGATGCTCCGCAGAACACTCCCACTTTTCGCAGATTTGGCCTGCCACGCCCCCATCACCTGTAATCTGGGCGGGCCGGGTTGTGACCTGGACAAATAACAACCAATCATTTTTTTTAATTTTTCTTCTTCATCGTTGGCAGGAGACAAAGGCAAGTCGGTGGTGATGGAAGACGTCAAGTTCCACCAGTGTGTGCGACTGTCCCGTTTCGAGAACGACCGCACCATCTCCTTCATCCCTCCCGACGGAGACTCCGAACTCATGTCCTACCGCATCAACGCCCATGTAAGCGAGCCTCCCGGCCCCTTCCTCTGGCTGCGAGGAGACTTGTATACGGCAGGCTGTCTTCTATCTTCTATCGCTTCTCAATGGGCCAATCAAAACCTTTTATTTTGAGTCAGTTAAGAACACATTCTCATTTACAACAAAGTCGTAAGTGTGAAAAGTTGTCAGGATGTTAGCGGCGCATGGGGAAACCCCGCTGTTTTAAGTTCTAGAATGAATCGAGAGCTGAAGTAATATACGCAAGTGAGGAATGTTTCAAACTCTCTTTCTTTGCAGGTAAAACCGTTGATCTGGATCGAGTCTGTGATTGAGAAATTCTCCCACAGCCGAGTTGAAATCATGGTGAAGGTAGAAACTTTATTATTATTATTATTATTATTATTATTATTATTACTATTGTTGTTATTATTTCATGATACAACAAGAAGCACTGAGATGGAGTGAAAGTTAAATGTTATTTAAAAAGTGTTTTAATGAAGTTTATAAACTAAAGCTCAGGGAACAACACAAAGACACTTTGTGGTTTGGGACTTGGTTTCAGGAGACTAGGTTTCAGGCCACTGCACGGCACATCAGGGGAGACTTGATACAGCGACCTCAAACTAGGTCTCCCGGTGGTCTCCCAGAAGCAGCCACTGTTGCTGAAAAATTGGCTCTGTGTTCCCTCGGCTTAAGGCTGTGGAGGAAGGACAGCTCCCAAAACACGTTACATCATCCAATCCTAGCCAATCAGAGCTGTGTAAACAGACGTTCGCATTCCAAGCTCCACCCGTGTGTCTCCCCCATTAGTACTGTCTGTTATGGGGGGTCCACCGCCTTGTCCAGCAGGGCAGGGGGTGGACCCCCCAAACCAAGCGGGTTTGAGGCAGTCCTTCATTTCTGTACGTCGTGTAATCGGTTAAAAAATCGGAACCATTCTGAGTCGCGAGGGTTTGTCCTGATCTCCTGAATAGAAGCCGATCCTCCTTCGCGATCAGCGTGTGAACTCTGACCCGCAGACCACCCTGTCGCTGTTTGTGTTTTTTTTTCCTCTCCCGTCAGGCGAAGGGACAGTTTAAGAAGCAGTCGGTCGCCAACAGCGTTCAGATCTCTGTGCCCGTTCCCAGCGACGTCGACTCGCCGCGGTTCAAAACCAGCGTGGGCAGCGCCAAGTACGTGCCGGAGAAGAACGTGGTGATCTGGACCATCAAATCATTCCCGGTGAGTACTGGGAGGACTGGGAACAGCTCCCGTGCGCATTCCTGTGTTACATGAATAATGAACCCATTTTCTCGCTAGGTCTTAAATGCATTATAATATACAACACATCAAAATTTGTATTCCTGCAAAGTAATTAAAAAATGTAAGATTCACTAACATTTATTATTATTATTATTTGTTTATTTAGCAGACGCCTTTATCCAAGGCGACTTACAGAGACTAGGGTGTGTGAACTATGCATCAGCTGCAGAGTCACTTACAATTACGTCTCGCCCGAAAGACGGAGCACAAGAAGGTTAAGTGACTTGCTCAGGGTCACACAATGAGTCAGTGGCTGAGGTGGGATTTGAACCGGGGACCTCCTGGTTACAAGCCCTTTTCTTTAACCACTGGACCACACAGCCGGTTTGCTAATGTCAGATGTGTACTGAACGCCCCCCCCCATGATCCTTAACGCACGCTCTCGCTGACCCTCAGGGTGGGAAGGAGTTTCTCATGAGAGCTCACTTCGGACTGCCCAGCGTGGACAAAGATGAGCTGGAGGGGAGACCACCCATCACCGTCAAGTTTGAAATCCCCTACTTCACTGTGTCCGGCATCCAGGTGAGGCGACGTAAATAAACGTTTCAAAAACGGAGAGCCCAACGCACCGGGTCTAAGACTAAAAAATAAAATAATAATCACGTTTCAGAATACCTTTTTAAAACAAGATTATTATTATTATTTGGTTATTTAGCAGACGCCTTTATCCAAGGCGATTTACAGAGACTAGGGTGTGTGAACTATGCATCAGCTGCAGAGTCACTTACAATTACGTCTCACCCGAAAGACGGAGCACAAGGAGGTTAAGTGACTTGCTCAGGGTCACACAATGAGTCAGGGGCTGAGGTGGGATTTGAACCGGGGACCTCCTGGTTACAAGCCCTTTTCTTTAACCACTGGACCACACAGCCTCCTATGATCTGTAACTAACCCAGCTGCCTCTCTGTGTGCTTGTTCTCCAGGTGCGATACATGAAGATCATAGAGAAGAGTGGCTACCAGGCTTTGCCCTGGGTCAGATACATCACTCAGAGTGGAGGTGAGCTAGCTGGGAATCTGTCAGGGTCATGGAGGGCTTTCTCTTAGGGGGGTGAGGGAGGGAGGGAGCAGTTCAGTCTCCGTGCCTCAAGCCTGCCCTGGACTGGAGGGAACACCCTTTCTCTTAGGGGGGTGAGGGAGGGAGGGAGCAGTTCAGTCTCCATGCCTCAATCCTGCCCTGGACTGGAGGGAGCACCCTTTCTCTTAGGGGGGTGAGGGTGCAGTTCAGTCTCCATGCCCATCTGTTGCTGACTGCTAAGTAAAATCACCATTGCAATCAAACTTAAGCAGCGTTAATGAGAAAGCATCTACTGCTGGTTAGCTGAACTCCTTTACAAGACATTCTTTATTCATTTCAGATTACCAGCTGAGAACAAACTCCTAGAAACGACGCGATCGAAGGAACCAGAGTGCGATTCCAGAGCCGAGATCAAGTGCCTTCTGAACTTTACTTGCAGTACAAATTTAAAGACACTGTTTGTGATTCATACTTTTTTATATATATATATATAATAATGACAAAACTTTTTTTTATGAATCTATTTTTTTTTTTTTTTTTTTAAAGGGCTAGGATTTTTTTTTTTTTTCTACTATCATTGCAACACTCCTCCAAAATAACAAACTCTCCTAGCATCGCTGTTGGAAAGTGAAGGGGTGGTCTTTATTAGACCCCCAGATCGGATCCTTGAACTGCCCTCCACCAGTCCTATTGCGATTGCTTGCATCCGTACAGTAACACTCAGAACAGAAGATTCAGGGTGACACGTGGTATATCTGCATGGCCATTTAGAAGTCTGACCTTTCACTTTACCATTATATTAAATTTCTTATACAATACAATATGACCACGTTAACAATTCTAGGGTAAAGGGTTAAAAAGACAACATAGAACCACTGGAATTATCATATAAGGGAAGCTTGTGTTGTGTTTTTTTTTAATATTACATGAAACATGTGTGGTGGTGGATGGTATGGTCTTATAATTAACCCCAAGACAGGTCTTCATGTTTATCACAGAGAGGGCGTGTGTGGGAGCTGACTAGAGTTTAGTACAGGAGATTGGAAGCCTGGCTTTACACACAGAGTTAGAAATGCATGGAACAGCCCACCGCTAGGATCTAAAACACAAGAAACATTTAAATAAAAAAAAAGACTAGATTCTGTGCTTTTAAATTAGACCCCTGACTTTTCTTACGTTTTATAAATACAAAATGTTAGACCGTTTTAAAATTTGAGGGGCAGTTATCTCGCCCGCGTGGTGGATGGAAATGCATTATCGAATTTTACATTTTAAAGAGAGAGAGAGAGAGAGAGAGACTATCATTTGCAACAGATAGATGCAGGGTTGTCCTACAGTATATTCTAAAAATAGAGAGGATGGTTTTACAATATAAATGAAAGTGGAAAGAGTGTGCTATGCAGCATATAGGGAGAAGAATGAATTTTACAAGTTAAAAAGAAGCTTTTTGTAAAAAATAAATAAATCATAATAAAAAAAACGGAGTCACGTCAACCTAATTCTGTGTTGCGGTGAATAATAAGGCTTGTTCATTTATCTATCTCTCTATCTGTCTATCTATCTATCGCCTTCAGTCACTATGCATAATTGAATCACATTAACTTTCCTGTTTAGCATGTATCTATTTTATAATGCAGATTTTGTTTTTCCTCAAAGTTTTTTCAGAGCAACTTCTCAAACTCGATAGAGTTCACGAAAACTCTTTAAAAAAATGTCTAAAAATTAAAAAAAAAATGTTGACCGAAGTTCTGGTAAAATTCGTGCTACAGCAAACAAACTAGTTAATTAAAGAACGGTGCGTTCAATTAGCCTGGGGTCGTTTTTAATAAAATCATTATTATTATTATTATTATTATTATTATTATTATTATTATTAAATAGACACGCAGATGCAGGTAAGGTTTTTGACATTTCTAATTTGAGTTGCATAGAACATTATATAAACGTCTTATTACACACAGCATTTATGAAATATTCAGTTTTTACAGAATTTACATAAAACATATAAATCTAACCTTTGTTTGACCTCTGCTGCAGTCGCCAGAGGTAAATCACGCGCATTACAACTACGGCTTCAAATTATGAATGAATTTGCGAGGGAGGGGACCGCGAACCCGAATAGCCCGCCTTCCACACTCGACTTCTCATTGGCCAGATGGGCACGCTTACCACAGCAACAGGTTACCTCACCAGCGATAGCCCCGCCCCTACCCCGCCTTGGGAACGCAGAGCCACCGCGGCGGGCGGCCTCTGATTGGTTGGACGGAGAGTTGTCAACAAAAGAATGTGTTTGTTCTCGTGGGTTTTCTGGGCGCAAAATTCAAACGAAGAAATAGAATGAAAACCAAAATACAGTAACGGTCGTTTAGGATTAAATAACTGTGGTTTATTTTGATATTTATTATCTTAAAAGAGAGGGACCAAAAAAAAAAAAAAAACGTTTATCGAAGGTGAAAAATTATTATAAATAATTATTTCTTATTAACCAGGTACGTTTAATTCCTGTTACTTTTTTTTCTCTCAGTTTTACACAAACCGTGGGAGTTTTGAACACCTAAGATTGATAAAATTAATAATAACAAAATAAAAACTACGGAAAATGTTGTTGGTCGAGGCACAAGCCGGTAACCGGTTGACTACAGCGGCAGCAAACGGTGACCAAGCCGAACTGAAAACTCTGCTACGCGGGAAAGAAGTCCACCCAGACACCGCGAATGAATTCGGGAAAACGGCGCTGCAGGTACCGGTATTAATTTATTATTCTTTTTTTTTTAGGTTCTCGAACGACACAGACGTCGATTTGGATCATTTTTTTTGTTGTTGTTTTTTTTTTAATATGAGTGAAAAGATCGCAAGTAAATCAAGCACACGTTAGATTACAAATATCGCTGCGAGAGACGCGCCAGTATGAATCGCTTGTCAATACCCCCAGTAGTGATGTTATCATCACGGTTTCCTATTGAAAAGAGGATTTCTAGAGAGGGAAGCCTATGGGGCTCCCGAGTGGCGCATCCAGTTAAAGCACTCGCTAGCGTGCAGGATGCGCTCTATAGCCTGGATGTCGCGAGTTTGAGTCCAGGCTATTCCACAGCCGACCATGGACGGGAGCTCCCAGGGGGCGGCACTCAATTGGCCGAACACCGCCCGGGGGGAGGGACGGTGGGTTGGTTCGGTCGGCCAGGGTGTCCTCGGCTCACCGCGCACCAGCGACCCCCTGTGGTCTGGCCGGGCGCCTGCGGGCTCGCCTGTAAGCTGCGTTGTCCTCCGACGCTGTAGCTCTGAGGCGGCTGCGCGGTGAGTCTGCAGAGTGAAAAGAAGCGGGCGGCTGACGTCACACGCTTCGGAGGACAGCGTGTGTTCATCTTCACCCTTCTCGAGTCAGCGCAGGGGGTGGTAGCGGTGAGCTGAGCTTATTAATTTGTTTATTTAGCAGACTTACAGAGGCTAGGGTGTGTGAACTATGCATCAGCTGCAGAGTCACTTACAACTACGTCTCACCCGAAAGACGGAGCACAAGGAGGTGAAGTGACTTGCTCAGGGTCACACAATGAGTCAGTGGCTGAGGTGGGATTTGAACCGGGGACCTCCTGATTACAAGCCCTTTTCTTTAACCACTGGACCACACAGCCTCCTTGATAATAAAACAAATTGGCCATTCCAAATTGAGAGAAAATAATAAAAATAACTGGCAACAACAATTTATAAAAAGAAAAAAAAAAGCGGCAAGCCTAACTAAAAGTCTAAAACTATATATATATATATATATATATATATATATATATATATATATATATATATATATATATATATATATATATAATAATTATATATGCGCTTGAGCAAAACAGGTTTTGAGTCTTGATTTTAATCTAGCCTACCAGTGAAATTTTAATTTTGTACTGAAGTGATGCGATACGCTGCATCCAGACTGTGCTTTTGCCTTGAACACAAACACAGGGGGTAAGTTATCATAACAATACAGTTAAACTAGAGAAAATTCAAATAACACGGTGGTGTGAGATGATCCCTCCAGTTAAAAAACGCTCCAAAAAAAAAAAAAAATCACAAAGTGAAACAGCGAATCACATGATAATGGCATTGAGAACAAGACTGTGATTCAAAGCGTTTTTTTAATTATTATTATTATTATTATTATTATTATTATTATTATTATTATTTATTAATATTATTTTACGGTTCATTAACGCTCAATATAATTTCTTGTAACTTACGAGTAAAATAGTTTAAACAGTGCTAATTTTATATATATATATATATATATATATATATATATATATATATATATATATACACACACACACACACACACACACACACACAAGGTCCTATTTTAAGTGACTCTGCAGTAACAGTTGTTATGTAAGTCGCTTTCAATAAAAGTACAATACTAATTATTAATAATAATAATAATAATAATAATAATAATAATAATAATACTACATTAAGAACATGCAATACTGTTGTTATTGCTCTTTGGCTCGTCTCTTCAGGGAATAATGGTGTGATTTGGAGACCTCAGCATTGAGAAGGGGTTCTCTGGACTCGATTTGCTTGCTTGCTTGTTCAGAAGCAGACCGCTGGCTATCTTGTCCGTGCTGTAAAACCTGCTGTCTATTATTAACCAGTATATGCAAACCGTGCATGTGGGCATGGCGACTCGCTGCTTGATCCAGTATATGCAAACCGTGCATCTGGGCATGGCGACTCGCTGCTTGATCCAGTATATGCAAACCGTGCATGTGGGCAGGGCGACTCGCTGCTTGATCCAGTATATGCAAACCGTGCATGTGGGCAGGGCGACTCGCTGCTTGATCCAGTATATGCAAACCGTGCATCTGGGCAGGGCGACTCGCTGCTTGATCCAGTATATGCAAACCGTGCATGTGGGCAGGGCGACTCGCTGCTTGATCCAGTATATGCAAACCGTGCATGTGGGCAGGGCGACTCGCTGCTTGATCCAGTATATGCAAACCGTGCATCAGGGCAGGGCGACTCGCTGCTTGATCCAGTATATGCAAACCGTGCATCAGGGCAGGGCGACTCGCTGCTTGATCCAGTATATGCAAACCGTGCATCTGGGCAGGGCGACTCGCTGCTTGATCCAGTATATGCAAACCGTGCATCTGGGCAGGGCGACTCGCTGCTTGATCCAGTATATGCAAACCGTGCATCTGGGCAGGGCGACTCGCTGCTTGATCCAGTATATGCAAACCGTGCATCTGGGCAGGGCGACTCGCTGCTTGATCCAGTATATGCAAACCGTGCATCTGGGCATGGCGACTCGCTGCTTGATCGTTATTTGCATGTGATTTTTACGTTCCCTTCGCACTTTAAACACATTTTTTAAAACTCTTCTTTCATGTAACCTTTTGCTTTCAGGTCATGATGTTTGGAAACTGCAGTGTAGCCCGTGAGCTTTTAAAACACGGCGCCAGCGCCAACGTCCAGGACGGGCTGGGTATCTCCCCGGCTCACGACGCGGCCAGAACCGGCTTCGTGGACACGCTGCGGGTCCTGGTGGAGTACGGGGCCAGCGTTAACACCGCCGACAGCTTCGGCGCCCTCCCCGTCCACATCGCCGTCAGCGAGGGCCACGTCGAGGTGGTGCGCTTCCTGGCCCCCAGATCCGACCTGCGGCAAACAGACAAGCGCGGAGAATCGGCTCTGGACCGGGCCAGGGCTTCGAACCACCCCGGTATCGTGGAAATCCTGGAACGACAACTGGAATCCGACCAGAACTCGAGTCAACAGCGATCCAACAGCACCATTAATATGTGACAAACAAAACAGCACCAGAACTTCAAGCAGACACCTGTCATTAAACAAGAAATCCGATTCCACGGAACAGAGTTTTGTATTTCTCGGGTTATCTGAACCGATAATCTGCTTAATTAGACCTTTTTAATTGTTCTCCGAAAAAGATGCAGATTTAAAATGCGCCGGCAAACTTGAAATCCGCAGCTGTGTAAGAGCGGAGAACAATTAAAAAGGTCTAATTAAGATAATGATCAGTTCAATGAAGGGTCTGGTTCAGTAATGGAGAGCTGGGTTGAAATGAAAAGCAGCAGCCCTGTGAAGTTAAAGCCATTTAAATCAGAAGAATGATTTAAACCCAGTGTTGTTTAGATATCTGCACATGCTTGTCGGTGTATTTCAAGATATAATGAACTCAAATGTGATCCTTGCTTGTGAACTGTATTTACAGCCTTGCAGCTTGCACACTGTTGGTTTTGTTGTGGTTTTTTGCAAGTCTTTTTTAAATTGTACATACAGACAGTACAGGGTGATTAAATGCTTTATTATTACGAGCGTTGTATTTATAATGCCGTTGTATGAATTGTTGTGTGGAATTGAGATTCAATAAATTATTTATTATTTGCTGTATAAAAAGAACAAGCAGTTGCGTTTCATTTTATTTGTAAGGGTCTATTTAATTATTTATATATATATATATATATATATATATAGAGAGAGAGAGAGAGAGAGAGAGAGAGAGAGAGAGAGATCATTTCAGAAGATTGTTATAGTATTTATTTTGTTGTATTTGCATATCACACTTCAATTGCAAACGGGGCGGGGCGGGTGATTAGCTTTGGGGAATGTAAACAAACTGGTATGTAAATAACATCTTCCTTTTGATAAACCTGAACACACAACAGGGCTAAACCGTGCATGAAAAAAAACGATACAATGGAGCCCTATCGACACGGCTTTTTAAAGATACCACACGGATGACGCGGTGTACGATTTTAACAAATCCCTTCTGTGCACGTCTTGTAAATATTGTAAAGCCCATCTTCAAGCTGTCACTACACTACAGAACTGCAGAGTAACATACACGCCAGCTGGAAAACTCTTCAAAGGGTCCCTTTCCTTGCTACACTGAGTTAGTTAGTTAGTTACAGCCGTGTTAGTCTTTGCTTGCTACATTATAAATAAACAGGCTGCTCGTTTTCGCATGCAGGATAAGCGTATTTAATTGGTAGCATTGTCTGTAGCACATCATTTGCACATGGTGTTTCTAACTGGGCTGTAGCGCGTTAAAAACCAAACTAAACAAAAACTGCTTTCCTTTTACAAGGTGCTAGAAAGCAAAAACACAGATTACAAAATAGAAAATCCCGTTGCTCTGTTTTTATTTATTTATTTTTTTCAATGTAATTATTACAATTATCATAAACCAAATCCATTGAAAACAAAAAAATAAATAACTGAAATTGCAAACAAATGCTTTTTTTTTGTTTTTTAAACACACTGGCTCGCTCCTTTTAAAAGGAGATTACGTCATCATCTCTCAACGCTGCCATGCGCGGAACAGAACGCCCCCCGAACTCGTTTCCGATTGGTCGGTTAGCTCAGCGTTCTTTGCACTCTGACCCCCGTAGAGCTCCACACGCCTGGGTCGGATTTGTATCCACGTGATTTCCACAACTGCTTCCCGGCAGATTATTACAAACTACAGTACTTTTTACTCTTGATTATTTATTATACAGTTCGGTTATCAAAAACCAACACGGCGAAAAAAAAAAAAAGATGTCTGGGAAATCCGAGCTCAAAATCAACCAGAAGTTCGCAGAGAGATACGAGAAATACAGACAGAAAGAAGAGCTGCAAAAATGTAAGTTTTTAAGTAAACATTTAACCATGCTACTGCCCGTAGCGTAATGTTGTGGCGTTATATCTGCAGCTAACATCGTGAAACAACACGTTTTGTGCATTCAGAGTTGATCCCAAAGATTTAAAATCCATTTCCTCTTAAGTATGCAATTTTTAAAAAAAAAAATTCGATTCGTTGCTTGCATTTTCAGGTTACAGGCAACAGATGTTCCCAAATAAAAAAGCATCAATCTCTCTTTCTCTCTCCCCCCCTGTACAGAATCACTTCCTGTTATGTAGGTCACACGTCATTTTCAACACAGGGAAAAAAAATGCTAATGGATGGTGATTATGATATTTAAAAAAATATGCAATTAATATAAAATGAAGACGTCAGGCTTGAAATGTGTCACCCCCTTGCAGTTGAATGTTCAAAGTGCAACATCAGGTATCCAAACTCTGTTTATTTGTGAAGGCAGAAACATGCTGTTTGATTTTACCTGAAAAATAATTAATGCGGTCCAGCCCTAAGGGACAGTGTGATGCATTTTCAAAGATCTTTCCAAGTTGCTATGTAAAGTTCGACTGTGCAATGATAAGGCAGGTAGTGAAAACTATAGCAAGCTTACATGCAAATGAAAACTGCAGTGCCACCTAACAAAATTTGGTACTTGAAGATAGTCAGTGTGGTTCAACCGGATGACTTTTCAACCTATCCACCTACTTCAGTCTGCCTTGAGGTCCGGGCCATGGTGTTTCCGTTGCCATGGTTATGTTTGTGCGTGACTCTCTTCCTGTTCCAGTGAAGGATCGCTATGGAGACTGCGAGGAGGAAGAGGAGGAGGAGGAGTCTTCCCCGGATTCCGATGACGATGAAGAAAGCGAAGTGGTAAGTAGGACAGTGTTGACACCTTTAACAAATCTCTGGAGAGAAGGCAGAATCAGATTCGGACACCTGGAGGCTCACAAGCCCAGCGGCAGCATTTTAAAAAGACTGCGTTCTCTGGATTCTAGAGATTCTGTTTCATTTCCTTGGCGTTGAAATGCAGGTTTTTTTTACGTTAACATATTAAATGACGTACCGCTTTGTTGTTTTCCCCATATACTTAACGAAAAACTGACAAAAAATATGACGTTTCTGAATCTAACATGAAATACTACTGTACTGCTGTTCTGGTTTCTGCTAGACTTTTTGCAATATCATTAAGTAGTTTCTTTGATTACATGATGTTAAATAAAATATCTAAATTATGTTCATATATATATATATATATATAATTCTGTCTCAATCTTAACATTCTAGGTGATGCTAAACATTTGCCCACAGCTGCACCTTCTCTTTTTTCCCCCTCTCCCTCCCTCTCTCGTATGACAGGAGATTGATCCTAAACTGGAGAGAGATTTCTACAGGACTCTGTCTCTGCTAAAGAAGAAGGACCCCAAGATATATCAGACAGACACGCAGTTCTACAGTAAAGAAGGTATGTATTGATTCATCGCAAGTCCATTGAGATCTCCTATCTTTTACAAACTCCCACTAGCCCCAGTCCTGGGGTTCAGAGCTCCCCTCAATGAAGTCTAGTATTATTAATATTGAAATGATCAGGAGCCAGGAGTTTGAGCAGGGTTACAAACTCACACTAGCCCTGCTGCTGCTGCTGCTGCTGCTGCACCCAGTCCTGGGGTTCAGAGCTCCCCTCAATGAAGTCTGTTATTATTAATATTGAAATGATCAGGAGCCAGGAGTTTGAGCAGGGTTACAAACTCACACTAGCCCTGCTGCTGCTGCTGCACCCAGTCCTGGGGTTCAGAGCTCCCCTCAATGAAGTCTAGTATTATTATTAATATTGAAATGATCAGGAGCCAGGAGTTTGAGCAGGGTTACAAACTCACACTAGCCCTGCTGCTGCTGCTGCTGCTGCACCCAGTCCTGGGGTTCAGAGCTCCCCTCAATGAAGTCTAGTATTATTATTAATATTGAAATGATCAGAAGCCAGGAGTTTGAGCAGGGTTACAAACTCACACTAGCCCTGCTGCTGCTGCTGCACCCAGTCCTGGGGTTCAGAGCTCCCCTCAATGAAGTCTTATTAATATTGAAGTGATCAGGAGCCAGGAGGTTGAACAATGAGGGCCTTGCTAAATCGGAATGGGTTGAACGTCTCATCAGAGCGCGGATAAGCCAGTCTGTGAGTCTGTAAGGTTTACTAACGGGGGCTGTTCATGCAACTGTAAAGGGAGGAGCAGTTTATTTCACATCAAACTCCCGGCTCCTGACCGTTTGACAGTAATGTGAAACCCAGGACTGGGATCAGAGGGAGCGGGAGTTTCAAGCCCTGCCTTTTAAGCCGCCTGTCTCTCGATCTTTTCCTCCTGCCCCAGATCGCCCCTCGACCAGTGAAGGAGATCCAGGAACGCAGCAGAGGAAAGACAAGCCGATGTTTCTGAAAGATTATGAGCGCAAGGTTATTCTAGAGAGGGGAGGGTGAGTGAGCGAGCGTGTGCAGACGGGGTTGTTGGCTTAAAATTCATTTTCATAAGTTTCATTTATGATGGATGCAATCGGAGGGAGGGAGAAAGAGGGAGGAGGGAGGAGGGAGGAGGGAGGAGGGAGAGGAGAGGAGGAGGAGGAGGAGGGAGGAGGGAGGAGGAGGGAGGAGGAGGGAGGAGGAGGGAGAGGAGGAGGAGGAGGGAGGAGGGAGAGGAGGGAGGAGGAGGGAGGAGGAGGAGGAGGGAGGAGGAGGAGGAGGAGGAGAGGAGGGAGAGGAGGAGGAGGAGGAGGAGGAGGAGGGAGAGGAGGAGGAGGAGGAGGAGGAGGGAGGAGGAGAGGAGGAGGGAGGAGGAGGAGAGGGAGGAGGAGGGAGGAGGAGGAGAGGGAGGAGGAGGGAGGAGGGAGGAGGAGGAGGAGGGAGGGAGGAGGAGGAGGGAGGAGAGGAGGAGAGGAGAGGGAGGAGGAGGAGGGAGGAGGGAGGAGGAGGAGGAGGAGAGGAGGAGGAAGGAGAGGGGAGAGGAGGAGGAGGAGGAGGGAGGGAGGGTTTGTTTGTACGGACCCCAGATCAGGAACATTTTTTGTCTGAGAGAATTATACAGTCTGCAAATGACGAACCCTATTGGGGGGGCGGGGGTAATTATAATGTTACAAAAAATAACTCTATAGACATAACATGTACAATAAAAAAAACAGCTTTCTTGTTCCATTTTATCATGGGACACGTTTCAAAGTTAAAGAAAACATATTTTTTTTTTAAAAAGTGGCCTTCGTGGTTTCACCCCAGCTGTGTTTAAAGTAATGCGCATCGTGTGCGTGTGTGTGTGTGTGTCTCTCTGCAGCAAATACGCAGACGAGGAAGAGGAGAGCGATGACGAAGAGGCAGCGAAGAGGAGAGAGGTGAGGCCCAGGAAATCTGGGGGACCAGGGCTTGACAACGCGACAGAGAAACCGGGCCGAACAACTAAACACACGACCCGACTCCCTTTCGCTGTCTGAAGTCGTGGCTGCGACACATTTTTTAAATTTTTTTATTCACGGTTATCAAGAACTTTAATTGAATGGTTCTTTCTCGTTTTCTCTTCCCCAGAGAGCTGCCCTGCCCAGTTACATCCAGGAGCAGAAAGCCATTAAAGAAAGGTACAGCTCAGGCATTTCAAAACACAGGACTTGAAGTGGCGTGTAATTCAATATGTTAACGTAACATTGTTCAGCAGCTTTCATTCGACTCTGTGAAGCAAGATTAGTTCATTCTATACAGAGGGTCAATCTCTTGTCCCATCTCTCTCACAGTTTCCGGAAGTTTGTGGAAGACAGCGAGGAGGATGATGAGAAGGATGAAGGATTCCAGCTTCTCACACGGAGAACGAAAACGCAAGAGGAGAAGGTAGGCTAACGCCCGTCCCATCCAGACCCTCTGCAAACCTGCATCGTTTTTTGGTTCCTGACCAAATCGCTATTGAACTGTAACGTGGCGGTCCCTGTCTCTGCAATCCATGACCTGTCTATTCTGAAATCCAGCCTGAAGTATCAGTCTAGTCTCTGAATCTGACTGACTGAATCAAAGTACCAGGCTTTAGATTTGTTCTTGCTAGTTCTTACTAATTCCAACACGTCATCCTTGAACAAAATTGCAATCGGCAGTATTCTGTTCAAAATGAGCTTCTCACAGACAGCGGCAAACAGCAAATTACTTCAATTGAAGTCGCTGTTCGTTAGTCGATTAATTTGGCTTTCAAAAGCAGTTGAACAATGATTTATTAAAGTCTCTAAAATATAAATTCCAATTCCTTCGAATATAACAGAACAAGGGGAGCTCTGAACCCCAGGACTGGGTGCAGCAGCAGCAGCAGGGCTAGTGTGAGTTTGTAACCCTGCTCAAACTCCTGGCTCCTGATCATTTCAATATTAATAATAGTACTAGACTTCATTGAGGGGAGCTCTGAACCCCAGGACTGGGTGCAGCAGCAGCAGCAGGGCTAGTGTGAGTTTGTAACCCTGCTCAAACTCCTGGCTCCTGATCATTTCAATATTAATAATAATACTAGACTTCATTGAGGGGAGCTCTGAACCCCAGGACTGGGTGCAGCAGCAGCAGCAGCAGCAGGGCTAGTGTGAGTTTGTAACCCTGCTCAAACTCCTGGCTCCTGATCATTTCACTATTAATAATAATAACAGACTGCATTGAGGGGAGCTCTGAACCCCAGGACTGGGTGCAGCAGCAGCAGCAGCAGGGCTGGTGTGAGTTTGTAACCCTGCTCAAACTCCTGGCTCCTGATCATTTCATTATTAATAATAATAACAGACTTCATTGAGGGGAGTTCTGAACCCCAGGACTGGGTGCAGCAGCAGCAGGGCTAGTGTGAGTTTGTAACCCTGCTCAAACTCCTGGCTCCTGATCATTTCAATATTAATAATAATAAGAGACTTCATTGAGGGGAGTTCTGAACCCCAGGACTGGGTGCAGCAGCATCAGCAGGGCTAATGTGAGTTTGTAACCCTGCTCAAACTCCTGGCTCCTGATCATTTCAATATTGATAATACTAGACTTCATTGAGGGGAGCTCTGAACCCCAGGACTGGGTGCAGCAGCAGCAGCAGCAGCAGCAGGGCTAGTGTGAGTTTCTAACCCTGTGAAATGTATTGAAATGCATCTCTCTGCTGTGTTTTCCTAGGACAGAGAAGAGGAGGACTATCTAAACTGGCTGAAAGGGCAGAAAGACTTGGAGGGGAAAGAGGACCTGCAGGACCTGGTGCAGAATTTTTTTTTATTTTTTATTTCTTTAACAAATATGCAAGACCCGATTTCGTGTGTCTCGTCATCTTTATATATTTCACTCTGCGTTGTGTTTTCATTGTGTTTTCACATCCAGTATTCGATTGCAGTATTACAAGGCGTCAGGATAGGGCGGAACTGACCGATAAAGGCAGACTCGATTCTCAAAGCTGTTTACTTCAAAATCGTCATTAGGGCAGCAAGGAAGAAAAAAAAAAAAAAAACTTCTATAATTCTAAAAACAAACAAGAAACGACGTAAAGAACGCTTACAAGTTCCTAAGTTAAGAGTCTTGCTTGTTTCTATCTGGTTTGGAAACTATATCGGGTTGCGTTCCTCCTAAATAAATGATAAAAATAAGTTATAATTGTGCTAATGACAGTTTGTGGAGTAAACACCCTTGAGAATTCAACAACGTGTTTTTTTTTTTTAAATTTTGTAAAGGTTTTTTTTACATTTTGCATTAGACTGTTTTTAATGTGATGGTTTAATTGTTTCTGTGTGTGTGAAGCGTTTTGGGATCCTTGTGATGAAAGGCGCTATATAAATTGTATTGTATTGTATTGTATTGTATCTACAGTCTTGAAACTCCGTGGTAGGAATTAACCCCCGTGTTCCGGATGGTTTCTCCTGACAGAGATACCTGCATGATTACTGGAACGACCCAAGCCTGGACGATGGGGAGAAGTTCCTGCGGGACTACATGCTCAATAAGGGCTACCTGGAGGGGGGTGAAGAGGAGCACAGGTTCTGTATTTCTGCGCTGTACCGCCCGCCACAGGGTGGGGATAAGACCCCCATTGCATAGCAGCTGGATCCGTTCCTGGGTCGGGGGGCAGTTCCTGTTTTTCAATTCCTTTTTAAAATCGATGCCCAGTGTCTAATTCCCAATCCCTTTTTGAGTGAATCCCTTTGATCAGTGATGTGTTGGAAGTGCTTAAAGGGTATAGAAGGACCTTTTTTATTTGATTGGGTTATATATATATATATATATATATATTTATTTTTTTTAGCATTGACCACTTTTTTTAATTGCATGCCTCCAAGATGGCTGCACATGGACCTCTCAGAACTACATTTCCCATCATCCTCCTGCTCACATATGTAACAGATGGATTTACCAGTGAGCAGCAGGAGGATGATGGGAAATGTAGTTCGGAGAGGTCCATGCAGGTCCATGTGAAGCCATCTTGAAGGCATGCAATTTAAAAGTTTAAAAAGTGGTCAAAATGTAAAAATAATAATAAATAAAACAATACACACACCTTCCGTAAACAGCTGTAGCAACACACGGGAACATGTAACCCAATCAAATAAAAAGGTCTTTATACACCCTTTAAAAAGACCATGGGGTGATAAGGAATGGGAATTGAGGGGATAATTAATTGATTTTAAAAAGGAATCGGAAATTCCTAAAAAAGGGAATTGCCTGCCCAAACCTGCCTGGTTTTACTAGGAGTTTAATCAGACACACCTGAGCTTGTCACCTGTACAGGCTGTGGCTGATCAAGCTGGTAGTAAAAACTGGACTGGGTGACACTGCTGTGCGGTCAGTCTTATTTCCATCCCTGCAGTATCTGTTATCTCTTTCATTCATTCATTAATTAGTCATTTAGCAGACGTTTTATCCAAAGCGACTTACAGAGACTAGGGGGTGAACTATGAATCATCAGCAACTGCTGCTGCAGAGTCACTTCCAATAGGAGTTTGTTTTACGTCTCATCCGAAGGACGGAGCACAAGGAGGTTCAGTGACTTGCTCAGGGTCTCTCTCACACACACACACACACACACACACACACACACACACACACACACACACACAGTGAGTCAGTGGCTGAGCCGGGATTTGAACCTCCTGGTAGCAACAAGCCCCTTTCTCTAACCACCGGACCCCCCCTGCAGGCCGTTAGTCTGTGAGTTTGCAGTCGTTTTGAGTTTCTGCATGGTGTGTGTGTGTGTGTGCGCGCAGGATCCCCACGTACGATGAGATCGTTCAGGAGGAGGTGGAGGACTCTTCGGACGAGGGGGAGTCGTTCCTGAACCAGCAGGAGGACTTCGAGAGACGTTACAACTTCCGCTTTGAAGAGCCGGACGCAGAGCTGGTGAGAAACCGCAGCGTCCCAGTCCCGCGCTGTGAGAAACCGCAGCGTCCCAGTCCCGCGCTGTGAGAAACCGCAGCGTCCCAGTCCCGCGCTGTGAGAAACCGCAGCGTCCCAGTCCCGCGCTGTGAGAAACCGCAGCGTCCCAGTCCCGCGCTGTGAGAAACCGCAGCGTCCCAGTCCCGCGCTGTGAGAAACCGCAGCGTCCCAGTCCCGCGCTGTGAGAAACCGCAGCGTCCCAGTCCCGCGCTGTGAGAAACCGCAGCGTCCCAGTCCCGCGCTGTGAGAAACCGCAGCGTCCCAGTCCCGCGCTGTGAGAAACCGCAGCGTCCCAGTCCCGCGCTGTGAGAAACCGCAGCGTCCCAGTCCCGCGCTGTGAGAAACCGCAGCGTCCCAGTCCCGCGCTGTGAGAAACCGCAGCGTCCCAGTCCCGCGCTGTGAGAAACCGCAGCGTCCCAGTCCCGCGCTGTGAGAAACCGCAGCGTCCCAGTCCCGCGCTGTGAGAAACAGCAGCGTCCCAGTCCCGCTGTTCGGAAACAAATTCACGTGATGCCTGACAAAGGAGCGTGCGCGATACCGATTGCTGTTACTTGCAGCACTAGAAGAAGCCAAGCTTTTTTTTTTATGCTTTTGCGTCTACAGTAAATGCTAGAGAACTAATATTTTCAACATGGTCTCATATTATTATTATTATTATTATTGTATTCTTTATTTATTTGGCAGACGTCTTTATCCAAGGCAACTCGCACAGGTGTTCCAGGGCAGCACAGGGTTACAATGCAAGCTTCATATTTAAATATAGTGTAGTTTACAGTAAGTGCAAATAATAATATTATTTATTTCTTAGCAGACGCCCTTATCCAGGGCGACTTACAATTGTTACAAGATATCACATTATTTTTACATACAATTACCCATTTATACAGTTGGATTTTTACTGGAGCAATCTAGGTAAAGTACCTTGCTCAAGGGTACAGCAGCAGTGTCCCCCACCTGGGATTGAACCCACGACCCTCCGGTCCAGAGCCCTAACCACTACTCCACACTGCTGTAATACAATATGAACTAGGATGCAACAAGTTAGGATGACAGCGAGTTATACTTACAGTGACAGATTAGCAGTGCAAGGAGAGTGGATCAGCTGAGGGTCCAGTAAGGTGCAGTTTTTCATTTTAATGTCCTTTTATAGCTTCAGCATTGAAACGCGTGGTGTCGTTGAAGTGAAGAGAGGATGAATCCATCATTAGAAGCATGGCTGTTTTGTAAATGCCTGCAGCGTGCATTGGAGTGTAAGGCTGTGTGTGAGCCGTGCTGAATTACAAGCAGGGCGGAGGAGTGTCGCTTGAATCCTCTGGTTTTATCCTCCCTTTTCCCAGATCAAGACGTACCCCCGAACGATCGCCACTTCCGTGCGAACGAAAGACGAACGGAGGAAAAGAAAGAGGGAGGAGATTAAAGAGAGGAAAAAAAAGGTACGGCGCCATTATAAACGTGCGGGTTTAATTAAAAAAAAAAAAAACCTAATAAGATATTGTTTTTCAAAACGGACAGTAAATGCCTTTGTGACGTTTTCTATACAAACCATTCCTGTAGCAGGATAGCGACAAGGCCCAGGCTGGAGGGAGACTCGGAGACAGAGAGCTGCAGTTCAAACACTAATGAGCACCTTTATTAACTCAAAGTAAAAGATGTAATCAAATCAAATCCCGTTCCCTAAACTGACTCCCCTAAAGGTAGGTTTTTCCAGAAGGTACGAATCTGTGTTTTGTTTTGTTTGTTTCATGTGATTTCAGGAGAAGGCGCAGAAGCATGAAGAGCTGAAACAGCTGAAGAATCTGAAACAGCGCGCCGTGCTGGAGAAGCTGCAGACGCTGCGAGAGCTGACGGGCAACGAGACCGTGGGCTTCAGAGAGGGGGACCTGGAGGGGGACTTCGATCCCCAGCAACACGACCAGCTCATGCAGGTGAGGGGTGAGGGGGGGGGGGGCGACAACAAATTACTTCAGTTGAGGTCGCTGTTTGTTAGTCGATTTTAAAATTGGCTTCAGATGAAAGCAGTTGAAACGATCGCACCAATTATGAATTATGTCTCTGAAATATCAGAGAGAGAGAGAGAGAGAGAGAGAGAGAGAGAGAGAGAGAGAGAGAGAGAGAGAGAGAGAGAGACTCTAATGTTACCCCTTCACTACCCTGGCTGTGTTCTCAATACCTATTTTAATGCCTGCTTTCACCATGTCGAATATACTGGACACTGGACAGCAAAGGGTTAAAGCAGGTAGTGCAGACTGGTGAAGCGATCGATTTGAACCCACAGCTCTCCTTTCTCATCCTCCTCCAGAAATTCTTCGGGGACGAATATTACGGCGCGGGAGAGGAAGAGAAACCCCAGTTTGATGAAGAGGAGGGGCTGGACGGTATTCGAAAAATAGTTTTTTTATTTAGCCTTTTTGTTCCCCCCCCCCTCACCCTGACGAGAGCGTCCTCGTTTCGTTTCACTTTGGAACAGGCAGTCTGAAATTTCTCGCTGCAAATGTTAACGGAATTGCAGCAGTGTGGAGTAGTGGTTAGGGCTCTGGACTCTTGACCGGAGGGTCGTGGGTTCAATCCCAGGTGGGGGACACTGCTGCTGTACCCTTGAGCAAGATACTTTACCTAGATTGCTCCAGTAAAAATCCAGCTGTATAAATGGGTAATTGTATGTAAAAATAATGTGATATCTTGTAACAATTGTAAGTCGCCCTGGATAAGGGCGTCTGCTAAGAAATAAATAATAAATAACAGAATTAAATCGCGATGCAGTTCAAAAATCGCATTATGAAAAATAATTGCAATGGATCTCTGGATACAAGTCAATTATCGCATGGTTGCATCCATTCAGTTTCGCGCATGTGTCAAACCCTTGACTTCTTCCTTTTAAAAAAAAGCCATATTTTCTTATAGATAATGACACCCCATGTGTATTATTAGGAGGGTTTAGAAATTGTGACTGAGACATTTTGCCTAATTTGTGGAACTGTCCCGCGGTGATTCAGCTCTGACACGGGTAGATTAAGGTCATTGTGGGACTGCTTTATAATTTCATAATCGCAGTCGACCATAAAGCAACAAGGGAAGATGCCAGCCAGCAATCACAATGCATTGAAAGTTCACTTGACTCTTTTTTTTTTCCCCATGCTGAGATTTGTAATTCCTGTAATATAACGCTATGCTTTTCCAGAGGACTGGAACTGGGATAACTGGACCGGGAATGAGGAAGAGGAGGCGGGAGAGGGGGAAGGAGAAGGGGGGACCTACGCCCCAAACTGTGAAGATCCCGACTTCATCGTAAGAAAATCTGCTTTTTTTTCGACGCGGTCGTTTTTTCAAAATCACCTTTTGAATGAATGCAGGCATGGTCGTGTTTTGCTATTGTGGGGATGCTCGGTGGTCCAGCGGTTAAAGAAAAGGGGCTTGACACCAGGAGGTTCAAATCCCGGCTCAGCCACTGACTCCTTGTGTGTGTGTGTGTGTGTGACCCTGAGCAAGTCACTTCACCTCCTTGTGCTCCGTCCTTCGGATGAGACGTAAAACAAACAAGCTCCTATTGTAAGGGATTCTGCAGCAGCAGATGCAGAGTTCACCCCCTAGTCTCTGTAAGTCGCTTTGGATAAAAGCGTCTGCTAAATGCCTAATTAATAATAATAATAATAATAATAATAATAATAATAATAATAATAATAATAAATTATTATTATTATCATTGCAGATGGACGCAGACTACGACCCCAGCCAGCAGCGCAGCTCCTCCAAGAAGAAGAGGAGGAAGAAGCAGCAGGAAGCTCCCGAGATGGGAAAGAGGCGTCGGAAATCCCGCTTCGCTGAGCTGGTGAGCCGGGAGAAGCCCGCCTTCGACCCCAGTGAGTCCAGCTCGGTTAACTGGGCTTCAGCTCCAATGCCTGTGTGGTGGTTTTTTGTTTTGTGTTTTGCATCGTGAGAGATCTGTGTAGTTTTGTCACAGAAATACCAGACACATAAACGCGTCGATTTTTCAACTCCAATTCCCTTTTACTGAATTCCAGAACACCTCATTGATCCAAATTGCAAGTCGGCAGGATTCTGTTATAACGAGCTTCAGCGGCAACAACAAATGACTTGTCACGCTTTTTGTTAGTCGATTTAAAACTGGCGTTCAAATGAAAGCAGCTGAATAAACAATTATTACATCTCCTAAAATCTCAATTCCAATCCTCCTCTGCTCCTCCCCCCTGTGCTTTCCTTCCCCAGAGGACAGGACGTTTGAGCAGTACCTGGAGGAGTATTACCAGCTGGACTACGAGGACATCATTGATGACCAGCCGTGCCGCTTCCGATACAGGACCGTGGTGGCCAACGACTTCGGCCTCACCACAGAAGAGGTCTGTGTGTGTGTGCGTGTGCGTGTGCGTGCCTGCGTGTGTGTGTTTACAGGACTTCTGATCACAAAGAGAAACGTAGCCAGCAAAGCTACCGAAGCAGCAAAATGAACCAACTCCCCCCCCCTAAACATACCCTCTGCTGGCTGTAAGAAATATACCAGCAGATCACCATGAAAACCCTACCGCATCGTTCTCCAGTAAGGAAACTGTATTATCTCAACACCTCTGTTGTAAATACCTGTTCAGACTGCGCTTGTAGATCTCCTGATCCGCCCCTCCCTGCTCTGCACTGGACTCGCCTGACCTCAGCACCACGTTACTGGACCGCCAGCTGATGCACTATCCTTACACTATTGTAGATATAACTGTATCCTAACTTGTTGCATCCTAGTTCAGATTGTATTTTAGTAAGTGTTATTATTTGCACTTGCTGTAAAACTATACTGTATTTAAAATATGAAGCTTGCATTGTAACCCTGTGCTGCCCTGTTATGCCCGCAAGTCGCCTTGGATAAAGGCGTTTGTCACATCAGTGTGCCGGGCGCTGCAGGATGTGAAGATGGGTCACTTCCTGTTTTTTTTTTTTAGGTCTTGGCCGCTGACGAGAAAGAGCTGAATCGTTGGTGCTCTCTGAGGAAAACGTGTATGTTCAGGTAAGAGACTCCGCAGAGAGGACGGCCGACCCGAGGGGCTGGTTAACTGGGTTGCTATACCTGTTCATTCGCTTGCCTTGTCTGTATTGAAAATGCTTCACTGGAACTTGTTCCGGGTGTGAGTGATCTCTTTGTGGCTCGCTTCGTGCTCCAGGCGTAAATCGCGACGATTCAAGCCTGCACCTCGAGCTCTCATTGCGTTTTTTCTTTCCAGGTCGGAGAGGGAGGAGCTGAGCGATCTCAAGTCCTACAGGATCAAAGCTCAGGACGTAGAAAAGAAGAAACAGATCCTGAAGTCTCTCACCGTGGAGTAAGTCAACGCCCAGAAGAGTCGCGTTCCCCTTCCCAGAGTGTAGATCGTTTTCAAGAGCGCCCAACCTGCAGGGGTGCAGGAATATCATTTCAGCGACTCTCAGACGTTTCATCCGAAACAATGTAAAAGGTGGTCCGGTGGTTAGGGGGCTTGGATACCAGGAGATTCAAATCCCAGCTCAGCCACTGACTCACTGTGTGTGTGTGTGTGCGACCCTGAGCAAGTCACTGAACCTCCTTGTGCTCCGTCCTTCGGATGAGACGTAAAACAAACAAGGTCCTATTAGAAGTGACTCTGCAGCAGCAGCAGTTGTTGATGATGCATAGTTCACCCCCTAGTCTCTGTAAGTCTCTGTGGATAAAATCGTCTGCTGAATGACTCCTTAATAATAACAAAAATAATAATAAAAACACTCTGTGTACAAAGCAGCCCTAAAAGAAACGTACAAAAGTTATTTGATAACTGACGTTTGAACTCGGACGCAGGGGTGAATCGTCACACAGCCTTTCTTAGTTTCCCTCAAATCTAATTCCGATTTGAGCGCTTTGTAGATTAATCCTCGGATTCTGTTTGTTTTTTCCTGCAGGGAGGAAGAAGCGCTGCGTCGACAGCAGGAAGGGAAGACCAAGGTGGGGAAGAAGAGGAGGGAACGTCTGAAGAAACAGGGAGAGGGAGAGGCGGAGGCAGGACCCAGTCCGAAGGCAGCTGCGAAACCACTAGAGCCCAGGACCGAATCACCGGAGAGTGAGGAGGAGCTGCTTGTTCCCAAGAAGAAGAAGGAGGAGGAGCCGCCGAGGGGAGCAGAGAAGGAGAAGAAAGCGGGCGGAGCGAGTCGAGGGAAACCGAAGAGGCCAACGAAACGCCGGGCGAGCGGGGGCCGTCACCGGCTCTTGTTAAAGGTCGGGGGTCGCGAGTTCAGCAGTCAGAGGCTACAGGCTTACGGGCTGAACCCCAAGAGACTGCTGTTCAAACAGCTGCACCAGCAGAGGCAGGGCAAGAAGCAGGGTAAGAAGCAGGGTAAGGAGCAGGGCGTGGAGTGAAGGGAGGGGGAGCCCTTCCTGCTTCCTACCCCCCGAAAGACATTTCCAACCATCTTTAAATCAGTCCCAGTGGTAGTTTTAATACACTGGCATCCTTTTCTCTGTTGATCCAGGGGGAGTTTTTAGGAATCTGTGATCTAGAATTCAGTCCTTTTTACACCTTCAGGATTTGTTTTTCATAATCTTGTGGATTTTTTGTTTTTGTTTTGTTTTTTGTAGATTTTATTTTCAAAAAATAAAGTTCATACAAAAGATTTCAAGTTGTCGGTTTCCTTTTTATTGAAATGTCCCACACCAGAATAAAATGCGAGCACTGGAATACCTAGTAATGCATTTCATTTTCCACAGCAAAACACTTCAGCATAGTGGCTGATAAAATAAAGGTTTCCTTTATCTTGTGTAGGACGGTGTCTGTCCACAGGGAGTCAGGTGGTGCAGTGGGCTAGCTCACTAGCCCTGCCTGCCTCTCCCCTTGGAGGTCTGAGTTCAAATCCAGCTCCCAGTACAAGTGAGCCGAATGTAAAAATCACACCCACAACACAATGGCACAGCGTGACTGGTGTTCTCTGATTAAGAGATAAATAATAATAGCTAAATAATCACCAGAGGTGTGGTTGAAGTCTTGTGTTGTCTGCTTGTTTTTTTTTTTACCCCACAGCGTGTATTTGTTTGAATCTGTCAGACACGTTTACTGGATGTTTTCAACGCAGTAATCACCTACATGCTGTATAAAGCATTAGTCAAAGTACTGGAAGGCATATGACAGCAGTTTCAAGCAGCTCTCTGGCTGGATTAGTTTGGAGATCACTGGACTCTGATTCCCAGGGTAGTTGGTTCAAATCCCACATGCGGCACAAGTGTTAATCCTTCATTTTCAAAAAAAATGGAGGATGAGGAGGAGGGCAGCCTGTCCAGAAGAGGATGAAGAGGGGGCTGTGGAGGGAGTGGAAGATGGGGGTGTTGATACCTGAGAGGAGGTGGAGGGTAGAAAACGGAAATGTGGCCTTGTTTTTGTAATACCCCTTAATACAAAGAAAAAAAAATGATTAGCTCTTCTATGTATAGGACAGGACTTTTGGTTTAAAAAAAGTAAGACCCATTTTCTTTTTTGAGGTCAACACCTCCTCCATGGAAACACAACCAGCACCAGGACTTACCTCAGGAACTCAACGCCAGGACCCGGCTTCAAACCGCCATCTTCAGGGAGAGAAGACCACGGGATTAGCCGACTGCGCCACCAGCTCCCACAGGAAAGGGTTGATTGACATTGTATATAAAGTCAATGAAACAATTCTGTGAAAATAATGGAAGGGACCTCCATGCTGTTGTAGTGTCTGGGTCTGCTGTGTGGAGGCTACAAACCAGCCTCAACAGAGACACTTCGCTACAATAAGATCTGCAATAAGTGGCACGTTAGTGAGATACTGTGCGGGTTTCTTTACTTGTCTTTGTACAAATGTTTTTGGTTTGTTTGGTTTTCTTGTATATAAAAAAGGAAGAGAAAATATTAAATCGCGTCCCGTCTGAAAATCCATGTTTATTCTTTACTTCTGTTTGTACTCCCGAGTCTCAGTGAAGAACGAACATGAAAAATATTAATTCTACCTGAAATCGCAGCTCCGGGATGATTTCTTTTGAAAAATATTACCCGATTAACTCCTTTTTCCAGTAGTCAACATAACTAGACCTTTTTTTTTCACCCCAAATGGATCTTGTGCAGTTTGGCACTGAAAGAACACCTTTCCATAGCCTTCTACGCCAGCTACTGTATCAGAGACCTGACCTCGTTAGCAGTCCAGTTTGTTTACAGTCCCTTAAACATAGGGAACTCCCCCCTTAAAATCTGCTCGCCAAATCATTCCGTGAGCCAAAAAGGTCACTTTGCAACCTGCAGCAATAGGAGGTTATGCACAACCTTAATAAAAAAAAAGTATAACACAAGTCAAAAAATATTGACAACCAAATGATAGGATTTTTAATTTTTTTAAATTTTTTTATTGTGGGTGTACTCCACCTTTAAAAAATGCCTTTTAACATACACCAAAATGCATTTATAATTGTTTTAACAAAATACTGGAAAAATTCTCTGAATGCAATCTTCAATTTGTACATTTATTTATTTAGATTTATAAACAGAAAATCCTTTGAGAACCCCCCAGACCAGGGGTGGGGGAGGGGGGGCAGTCTCAGCTCCTGGGGGGTCGCAGGGTGGCTTCTGGCTTTCCTTCTACCCGGAGCTCTCAATTACTTAATTGCTCTAAATTATTTGACGAATTGGACACATTAAACACTTCTCTCTCTCTCTCCTCGGTCTCAAAATGTTTTACAGCTTGTGCACACTTTGAATCAAGGGAATTAAAAAAAATCATGAATTGAAAAAAAAAATAAAAATTAAAACACACGTCCCACTGAACAAATAATTCGATCGATGAAGTTAATTGAGAGCTGAAGTTGGAATGAAACACATTAGACCCTCCCCCCCCCCAGGCTCTAGATTAAGTCATTCACACACCATTAGTTTCTTGTGTTTCAATTAAAGAGGTACCAAGCATAAAAAAACTTAACACGTTCAGTGCAATGAAAGCTGCAGAATCAGGGATCAACTAAACGATTGCCCTGCACCCTTTATCACAAAACTGAGGTGCCAGCATCTACAGGGTCAATAAAACCCAGGCTAAAAAATCTACTCCGGGATAGTTTACGGCTTTAAAAAGCATCTCTTTCCTCTCAACAGCAGCGTGATAACTATACCAGACCCTCAGGGTTTTGCATTTGGTCTAACTTTCCTTTATTTTCAATCTGACCCAAGCGAAGCCACTTCCTGTCTGGAATTCTAAAAGTCCACTTCCTGTGTGTGTTACAGGTAACAGAACCCCACCTGCAACCTTTCATTAGTAGGACCCAACTTTGTGTTCAGCAAAGCCAACAAACGCGGGTTTAACTGTGCTGAACTGAAGAACAGCATTTTGATTATTTAAAAGCCTGTTTATTTATAGCGGACAACACTGATTATTTTAAATCACTGAAGTGATTAGTGTTTCAAATGCTACTGTAATTAAATCGAGATTAAAAAGTGCAAATGAGTTGCATCATGTTGCAGTTTTAGTGGATTTGTGTTTCGCTAGTTTACAGCTTAAAGAGGCGATTTAAAAGAGGTTGCAGATGGCAGCCCTTACACTAAGCATTCATATTGAAGGAGTCTGCGAGAGAAAAATCAGGTCTGTAAAAAGCAGAGGCTTCACCCACGTCAAAAGAGCAAATAACAGAAATCTGGAGAAAAGGGCGAGGGGGGGTTGCGTGATCGCCTGGTCCCTGGGGTGCTCTGGAGAGCCTGAACGAATGGTGTAGTTTATATAACTTGCGGATCAAGTCCGCCCCGAAATGATGCTCCTGTACCCAGATGGCGATGGCTGCTAATCGAGACGATAGCCGACCCAGAACTGCGTGCGGACGGATTGAGAAGCCTGACTTTAAGCACCTGGTGGAGTCTATATATATATATATATATATATATACAGTACTGTGCAAAAGTTTTAGGCAAGTGTGAAAAAATGCTGTAAAGTAAGAATGCTTTCAAAAATAGACATGTTAATAGATTATATTTATCAATTAACTAAATGCAAAGTGAGTGAACAGAAGAAAAATCTAAATCAAATCCATATTTGGTGTGACCACCCTTTGCCTTCAAAACAGCATCAAGCATCAATTCTTCTAGGTACACTTGCACACAGTTTTTGAAGGAACTCGGCAGGTAGGTTGGCCCAAACATCTTGGAGAACTAACCACAGTTCTTCTGTGGATTTAGGCAGCCTCAGTTGCTTCTCTCTCTTCATGTAATCCCAGACAGACTTGATGATGTTGAGATCAGGGCTCTGTGGGGCCATACCATCACTTCCAGGACTCCTTGTTCTTCTTTACGCTGAAGATAGTTCTTAATGACTTTCGCTGTATGTTTGGGGTCGTTGTCATGCTGCAGAATAAATTTGGGGCCAATCAGATGCCTCCCTGATGGTATTGCATGATGGATAAGTATCTGCCTGTACTTCTCAGCATTGAGGAGACCATTAATTCTGACCAAATCCCCAACTCCATTTGCAGAAATGCAGCCCCAAACTTGCAAGGACCCTCCACCATGCTTCACTGTTGCCTGCAGACACTCATTCGTGTACGCCCTCCAGCCCTTCGGCGAACAAACTTCTGCTACAGCCAAATATTTCAAATTTTGACTCATCAGTCCAGAGCACCTGCTGCCATTTTTCTGCACCCCAGTTCCTGTGTTTTCGTGCATAGTTGAGTCGCTTGGCCTTGTTTCCACGTCGGAGGTATGGCTTTTTGGCTGCAAGTCTTCCATGAAGGCCACTTCTGACCAGACTTCTCCGGACAGTAGATGGGTGTACCAGGGTCCCACTGTTTTCTGCCAGTTCTGAGCTGATGGCACTGCTGGACATCTTCCGATTGGAGGGAAGTAAGCATGATGTGTCTTTCATCTGCTGCAGTAAGTTTCCTTGGCCGACCACTGCGCTCACGGTCCTCAACGTTGCCCGTTTCTTTGTGCTTCTTCAAAAGAGCTTGGACAGCACATCTGGAAACCCCTGTCTGCCTTGAAATTTCTGCCTGGGAGAGACCTTGCTGATGCAGTATAACTACCTTGTGTCTTGTTGCTGTGCTCAGTCTTGCCATGGTGTATGACTTTTGACAGTAAACTGTCTTCAGCAACCTCACCTTGTTAGCTGAGTTTGGCTGTTCCTCACCCAGTTTTATTCCTCCTACACAGCTGTTTCTGTTAATGATTGTGTTTCAACCTACATATTGAATTGATGATCATTAGCACCTGTTTGGTATAATTGTTTAATCATACACCTGACTATATGCCTACAAAATCCCTGACTTTGTGCAAGTGTACCTAGAAGAATTGATGCTGTTTTGAAGGCAAAGGGTGGTCACACCAAATATGGATTTGATTTAGATTTTTTTCTGTTCACTCACTTTGCATTTAGTTAATTGATAAATATAATCTATTAACATGTCTATTTTTGAAAGCATTCTTACTTTACAGCATTTTTTCACACCTGCCTAAAACTTTTGCACAGTACTGTATCTCATACTGTAGTGTTTCTAAAAAGGGAACAGCATTTGTCTATTTGTTTTTTACGTTCCACGGGTTTCCCTGAGAGCTTCTTCAGCAGCTTCCTGATCAAATCAAAACCTTCCTGCCACCTGGAAAGAGACCCTTCTGTAAAAAGAGTCCCCCACACAGTAAAAGCAGAGCAAAGTGTAATAAAACACAGGGGAAAGACGATCAAGCATAGGCAAGCATTGTAAAAAGGAAGAGAGAGAGAACGAGAGAGAGAGAGAGAAAACACGAGAGAGAACGAGAGAACAAGAGAACGAACAAGAGAGAGAGAGAACAAGAGAACGAACGAGAGAGAACAAGAGAACGAACGAGAGAGAAGAGAACGAGAGAAAACACGAGAGAGAACGAGAGAGAGAACACGAGAGAGAGAACGAAAGAGAGAACGAGAGAGAGAGAGAGGAATGATAAAGCATGTGAAAGAAACATGGCAAACCAAGGGTGGATAGTTATAGCCACAAGGAAAATAAGCAAGATTACCAAGCTAATTTAACCAGGTAAACTTTAATAAGCTTTGCAGTGACTGGTGACTGAAAGCACTGCATAGCAAGAAGAACAAAAAGCAGAAAAATTATAAAATCAGGTGCAAACATTTAAAAAAAGACACAATTAGAGAGAGTCTCGCACACTGTGCTGGTTTTACAAAGCAAAGCCCCCAGGACTGAAAGATCCAGACAGCTAGGGGCCCTGCTCCTGCACAGACATCCGCGCTGGATTCAGCTCCAACAGTAGAAAACCTCACGTCTGATTTGCTGCACAGACACACACACGGGACGGGTTTATCGTGGTCTCCTCTGCTTGTGGAAACGAGAAAAAAAAAAAAAAAGAAGAAGATTCCTAAAAACTTTAAAAAAAACGAAGGCTGGCCAATCAGCACACAGCGTCTCCCAGGATGAAGATCCTGCTTTCGTGAACTGTGCACGTCCCTCGGAGGCAGCGAACGCAATAAAACTTCACGCAGGCTTCGGACTGTCGCAGTGTATCCAGAACCTGTTTGGTTTCATTAGTGTAAAAAAAAATAAAAAAAGGTCAAAGTTCCTTGTCTCCCTGCATATAGAAAGTGTTGTTAAAAATAAATTAAAAGTCGAAGGGTTGGAGTTACGCGTAGGCAGCAGTGTTCTGGGCGCAGGGTTTCTCAGAGGAACACAAAGTCGTCAGCGCTGGCACTCTTGGGTTTGCCCAGCTTGCCCGGCGCTGGGGGGAGGGCAGCGTGTGCGGGAGGCAGGGTGCTCAGCTCATCCTGCCCGTAGACCTGCCCGTGCCCTTCCACGAAGGTGAAGATGGGGTACTTCTCTTTGGAAGACGAGGACGTCAAAGCCTTGAAAGATGAACAAAACATTCCCGATTACTAGCCCTGTTTCTCTCAATCCGGGCTGGGGGAGAGACGGCTGGCATTTTGCACTTCAACTGCTACCATTGTTACGAAGGAGTCATTTAGCAGACGCTTTTATCCAAAGCGACATACAGGAGACTAGGGGGGTGAACTCTGCATCAACAACTGCTGCTGCTGGTGCTGCAGAGTTACTTCCAATAGGACCTTGTTCGTCCTACGTCTCATCTGAAGGACGGAGCACAAGGAGGTTCAGTGACTTGCTCAGGGTCACACACACACACACACACACACACACACACACACACACACACACACAGTGAGTCAGTGGCTGAGCCGGGATTTGAACCTCCTGGTATCGAGCCCCTTTCACTAACCACCGGACAACCAAGCCTCCTTTCACAGCCTTTGTACAGAGACTCGATTTAAGTAAACAGACACCCAGGTGGGAAAGACATTTGTAACGTAGCCTAGATGACCCACAGTTGTATTAATACGTACAGGCACCAGCTAGCCTGTGGCTTGGAAATTCAAAGCACTTTTAGATACTCACTCTTTAGCCCCGGCTCTCACTTCTAAAAACACATTCTCGCTGGGCTGCTCTACGCTACGTGAGCGAAGGTAAGGAAGTGGATCTGAAGAGCAGCTCCTGAACTCAAGACTCGTCAAGAGAAATCCTTCTTATCAAGTTACTCTTTGATATAAATGTGGCAACGCTGTGTGAAAACATTCAACTCGCTTCACAGCACAGGGACTCAAAGCCCTTCTTACTCACCCCCATCACTTCACAGCACAGGGACTCAAAGCCCTTCTTACTCACCCCCATCACTTCACAGCACAGGGACTCAAAGTCCTTCTTGTTTTTGGCGTAGAAGCCGATCGTGCAGCTGGGATCCATGCGACTGAAAGGCAGCTTCCGAGGAGCGTTACAGTGAAATGACTGGGGAGAAGAGACATGGAGAGGAGAGGAGAAGGAAGGCGAGGGTCGGAGAGACATGGAGAGGAGAGGAGAAGGAAGGCGAGGGTCGGAGAGACATGGAGAGGAGAGGAGAGGAGAGAGGAGAGGAGAGGAGGGCAGGTTAATAACACAAACAACAGAGTTAAAGCCTGGAGTGAATTTGACTCAAGATACGCAGCAAAGCAGAAACACAGGGCTGATCTGGATGGTGCGTCAATGACTCTGTTAAAAATGTTTAGTGTAGCCGGTTGTATTACTGATCTGCTAGATTGGGTAAGCACCCTTATAAAAGTTTACCCTGGTTTGCTTTACCAGACCTCTCTGTGCTTTACAATGCTTCCCTATGCTTTACCACACCTCTCTGTGCTTTACAATGCTTCCCTATGCTTTACCAGACCTCTCTGTGCTTTACAATGCTCCCCTATGCTTTACCAGACCTCTCTGTGCTTTACAATGCTTCCCTATGCTTTCTTACACTTTGCTATGCTTTTACTGTGCTAAACTTTTATAAAGGACTGATTTAGCGCTTTGTGATGGTGGTCCACTATGAAAGGCGCGATATAAAATAAAGATTGATTGATTGATTTACAGTACGGGGAAATTCCTTCTTGTGTTCTCAAGAGACATCTAACAAAGTGTGCGACACACCTCCATATATTCACACAATCTTTCTTGTTTTCACAAGAGACATCTAACAAAGTGTGCGACACACCTCCATATATTCACACAATCTGACACTCACAATGTTAACAGTTTCATCACAATGGGATAAGTGGTTACAGGCATGCAAAAAAACCCAAAACCATTGCGACATACAGCTGTACCAATGTACTGACAGACAGACCCCCATTATATATATATATATATATATATATATATATATATATATATATATATATCCTCAGAATCTATTACTCTCAGTAGCTTCTGCTAAATAACCCTAACACTAAATTTCAGCACAATTGGTTTTTCCCCCCCAGATATATATATATATATATATAAAAAGGGGTGACACTCTGCAGGTAAAGATCCACACCTCTTACCTCTAGAGGAAAGTTGTCTTTTGTGACGTCCACCACAGACTGGCAATAGTGTGGGTCCAAATACAGCAAGTGATCATCTGCAAACAAACACACAAGACCGTCACTAAAAAATAAACCACTTAACAGAGGTGCAAGGCTGCCCAAAACAAGCTCACCTGTCCTGCTCTCTCAGTGGTTACGGGCCTGTCCCTTATAAAAAAGTTTCCCACAGTGAAAGCACAGCAAAGAGTAACAAGGTACAGTGAAAGCATGGAAAAGTGTAGGTTGTAAAGCACAGAGAGGTCTGGTAAAGCATAGGGAAGCATTGTAAAGCACAGAGAGGTCTGGTAAAGCATAGGGAAGCATTGTAAAGCAAAGAGAGGTCTGGTAAAGCATAGGGAAGCATTGTAAAGCAAAGAGAGGTGTGGTAAAGCATAGGGAAGCATTGTAAAGCACAGAGAGGTCTGGTAAAGCATAGGGAAGCATTGTAAAGCAAAGAGAGGTGTGGTAAAGCATAGGGAAGCACTGTAAAGCACAGAGAGGTCTGGTAAAGCATAGGGAAGCATTGTAAAGCACAGAGAGGTCTGGTAAAGCATAGGGAAGCATTGTAAAGCACAGAGAGGTCTGGTAAAGCATAGGGAAGCATTGTAAAGCACAGAGAGGTCTGGTAAAGCATAGGGAAGCATTGTAAAGCACAGAGAGGTCTGGTAAAGCATAGGGAAGCATTGTAAAAGCACAGAGAGGTCTGGTATAGGGAAGCATTGTAAAGCACAGAGAGGTCTGGTAAAGCATAGGGAAGCATTGTAAAGCACAGAGAGGTCTGGTAAAGCATAGGGAAGCATTGTAAAGCACAGAGACGTCTGGTAAAGCATAGGGAAGCATTGTAAAAGCACAGAGAGGTCTGGTATAGGGAAGCATTGTAAAGCACAGAGAGGTCTGGTAAAGCATAGGGAAGCATTGTAAAGCACAGAGAGGTCTGGTAAAGCATAGGGAAGCATTGTAAAGCACAGAGAGGTCTGGTAAAGCATAGGGAAGCATTGTAAAAGCACAGAGAGGTCTGGTATAGGGAAGCATTGTAAAGCACAGAGAGGTCTGGTAAAGCATAGGGAAGCATTGTAAAGCACAGAGAGGTCTGGTAAAGCATAGGGAAGCATTGTAAAGCACAGAGAGGTCTGGTAAAGCATAGGGAAGCATTGTAAAAGCACAGAGAGGTCTGGTATAGGGAAGCATTGTAAAGCACAGAGAGGTCTGGTAAAGCATAGGGAAGCATTGTAAAGCACAGAGAGGTCTGGTAAAGCATAGGGAAGCATTGTAAAGCACAGAGAGGTACTGTAAAGCATAGGGAAGCATTGTAAAGCACAGAGAGGTCTGGTAAAGCATAGGGAAGCATTGTAAAGCACAGAGAGGTCTGGTAAAGCATAGGGAAGCATTGTAAAGCACAGAGAGGTCTGGTAAAGCATAGGGAAGCATTGTAAAGCACAGAGAGGTCTGGTAAAGCATAGGGAAGCATTGTAAAGCACAGAGAGGTCTGGTAAAGCATAGGGAAGCATTGTAAAGCACAGAGAGGTACTGTAAAGCATAGGGAAGCATTGTAAAGCACAGAGAGGTCTGGTAAAGCATAGGGAAGCATTGTAAAGCACAGAGAGGTCTGGTAAAGCATAGGGAAGCATTGTAAAGCACAGAGAGGTCTGGTAAAGCATAGGGAAGCATTGTAAAGCACAGAGAGGTGTGGTAAAGCATAGGGAAGCATTGTAAAGCACAGAGAGGTCTGGTAAAGCATAGGGAAGGATTGTAAAGCACAGACAGGTACTGTAAAGCATATTAAATAAACAAACCACGGTACGCTATGGTAAATGCATAGTATAACCATGGGGGGGAAAAAATCTGCAAAAAGTGACTGCGGTAAACGTTTTAGAAAGGTTAGGGTAAGATACCAAACACAGCACGAAAAAACATGACGTGAAAGAGTTCAAAATGAAAAAAAATGTGCATACAACACTAGGAAAGGGGTTAGTCGAAATCCTCACACCCCAAGGTTTTCATGCAGGCAGGCACGTTTATAAAAGGATAGAACAACAGGACAAACAGAATCAGATGCCACGTTTGCAAACGGAAACGGGAGTTTGCTGTGAAGTGCGTTTCTTTCGAAGCCACACGCCCCAGACCTTCACGCACCGAACGGAAGCGTTTTGGGATCTTCTGTTAAATCAAGAGGCTTTTCTAAACCGGGCTGGGGGTTACCCTCACGGGGCAACAACGGGTTAACGAGCCCTGGTTTCGGGTCAGATCTCTGGACGGGGATCGGTGCTTACCCTGGTATCCCACGAAGTACAGGGAGTGCTTGGGTTTCCCACCAATGATCCCAAGACAGCAGTCTAAGCGGAGAATGTTCTGTCGAGACAGAATCAAGGAACCTTGCTGTTAAAATAAATCAGCAGAAAAAACTGAAGATACAAATTCGTTTATTAAGATCTTACTGTACAACCCCTCAGCTCAAAATCAACAACGTTTGTTAACGGTAAAAAAGTGGTCCTTGAAATGAATCGTGCCGAAAGCAGATGCTGCCGTTACCTTAACACACTCCGTATAGATGGGATTGAGCGTCTCTCCTCCCAGCCGCACTGGGACCAGTATGATAACGGATTTCCAGTCCGTACTGGGACCCGAGAGGCCGTCTCTTCCAGCAGGCTCACACTGCTTCAACACGTCCCCCTTATACACTGCAAGAGACAAGGAGCAAACGGTTTGAAAAGAACCCGCATCTCAGTGAAGCCGGATTGAATTTCATAGTCTCCTCAAGACCCCCCCCGGTTCAGACTGCACTTGGAGATCTCTGGATCCGCCCCTCCTGCTCTGCACTGGACTCGCCTGCCCTCAGCGCCACGTTACTGGACCCCCAGCTGATGCACTATCCTTGCACTGCTAATATGTCATTGTAGATATAACTCGCTGTAATCCTAACTTACTGCATCCTAGTTCATATTGTATTCTAGTAGTATTATTATTTGCACTTGCTATAAAACTACACTGTATTCAAATATTAATCTTGCATTGTAACTCTGTAGTGTCCTGTAACACCTGTAAGCGGATAAATGCGTCTGCCAAATAAATAATAATAATAATAATAATAATAATAAAATGCATGAAGCAAGCCTTAGTGCACGCAGCCTGCGCTCCAGACTTCAGCCTCTGTTTAATTTCCATAACGTTTTAACAAGTTGAAACACAATAGGAATTATTTCTAACTATAATAAATAAAGCCGTTGTGAGAAGTGCTTCACTGCAGTGCTGTCACTGGGTTGCGAAGCGCTGCAGGAGCTACGCGTGCTTCAAAAATACTTCTGTAGGGTCAAGGAAGGTTCAAACATTGTGCCGCGTCCTCCGCGTCGCCCAGAAATCGGTGACCGACGTCTTTGATTGCTGGGATCACTAAATGGAAAATTCTGCTTAAATCCTTGTCGTGCACGCTTCCTCACACAGAGAAACGAGGAAATAAATCATTTCGGGAAGACGCGGAAAATGTTTTTGAACTGTTCCAAGCCGTCAGCATCCGAAGTTTGAGCCTTTTCTCCTCTCCTTGTACAAACTCACCCGTGCAATCCTGAGCGACGTAGACAGTGAGCTTGGAGAGTTCACAAGCCTTCGCAACGGCTTTCCTAAAGAGAGAGAGAAAAAAAAAAAACAAGAGGTGATTAAATTCATTTGTTGATTCCATTATACAAGTACCATTGATGTCTGTTTTGTGGCTCCATAATCACTCCCCTCATATTAACTAAAAGGTTAGCGCTTGATGTATTTTGTATGATGTATTAAGTCTGATCATTTCTGCTCCATTTAAAGTCGCGCAGAAATGATCTGATGTGGGACACAGAAATAAAACTTGAATCATTTAAGATACAAGAGAAACGTGTGTCCCACAAATAAAAACAATGCTAGCTTTCTTATTTTTGCAACGAAGTGTGCGAAGCAGGGTTTCACATTCACTGACTAGGTTGGATCCGGTCGTCTAAAATTGCCAGCTTCCTCCTCGTGATGCTCGAGTCGCTCTCAAAATGTGTTTGAAGTAGAAACCGTTTTGAACAACAACGCCCGATTCCTCACGTGTACCTGAAGGGGTTAAAGAGTTTCGCAACGCGAGGCGAATCCGGTTTCCGTAGCTTATCAACGCAAATCAATTAACCACGCTTATCATTACACTATTACACTGATGAAAGATGTGAAACCGGAGGTCCTGCTGGAAGCGACTCTGCAGCAGCAGCAGCAGCAGCAGCAGCAGTTGATGATGATTCATAGTTCACCCCCTAGACTCTGGAAGTCGCTTTGGGTAAAAGCATCTGCTAAAAAGACTCGATACATAATTTTTTTTTTTATATATATATATAAAAGTCCTGCTCTCCCTGTAAACACTCACCGGATGATGTGAGCCACTATAGAAGGCCCGTACCAGTCTCCTGCTTTCTTCCCAGAACTCTTCCCGCACTCCACCAGCCTGTGCACCCCGAAGGGGGCGAGGGGGTGATCCCCAAACCAGGACACCAGCTTTCTGTGCAGCTGCTCTGCGTGGGGGTCCCGGGTGGGCTCTTCCCTCTCCCCCCCCCTCTCCCTCCTCCTTGGTTCAGACTGCACTGTGAACACCTGCTGCAGAGCCGGCAGTGGTCCGGCCCGGGCGGGGGAGCGTGTTCTCTGAGGTTCCATTTCCACGTCCATCAGCTGCAAGGCATCCAGCCAGGTCCACTCTGAAAACACGCAGAAAGGCTTTTTTTTTTTTATTTTCCATATATACAGAAGGCTGAAGAATCTTGTGTCGACACTGGGCAGCTTGAAAGCCCGGATTCTTTCAAGTCTAAATTGAAAACACACTTTTTTTATTTTTGTATTTTGTGTACTTGGCTGTAGCGGGAGTGGACTGCACATGCGAGCTCTCTTGCACAGCGCTCTGGGGTGTCGTGGCGTGTAGGGCGCTCTGTACAAATACACGTGTGTTGTATTGTACCTGCAACCAGCGATGGAGCTTTTGTGTCTCCGATTTCAGGCAGAACTAACATGTGCATTTCACACATTTCCAGCTGGGGCCAAAAGTTTTGCAAAACTTAAAATTTTAGGACCGAGACAGAAAAAAAACAATATTATATTATATCTATAGATATCTATCTATCTAATCGATATAGAGATATCTGTCTGTCTCTATATAGATAGATATCTATCTCTCTATATAGATATCTATCTATCTATCT
>CM060285.1:2182733-2204253 GCA_030684275.1 Acipenser oxyrinchus oxyrinchus | reverse complement strand
CTATCTATCTCTATATAGATAGATAGAGATATCTATCTATCTATCTCTATATAGATAGAGATATCTATCTATCTATCTCTATATAGATAGAGATATCTATCTATCTATCTCTATATAGATAGAGATATCTATCTATCTATCTCTATATAGATAGAGATATCTATCTATCTATCTCTATATAGATAGAGATATCTATCTATCTATCTCTATATAGATAGAGATATCTATCTATCTATCTCTATATAGATAGAGATATCTATCTATCTATCTCTATATAGATAGAGATATCTATCTGTCTGTCTCTATATAGATAGATATCTATCTCTCTATATAGATATCTATCTATCTATCTATCTCTATATAGATAGATAGAGATATCTATCTATCTATCTATCTATCTCTATATAGATAGAGATATCTATCTATCTATCTATCTCTATATAGATAGAGATATCTATCTATCTATCTCTATATAGATAGAGATATCTATCTATCTATCTCTATATAGATAGAGATATCTATCTATCTATCTCTCTATATAGATAGAGATATCTATCTATCTATCTCTATATAGATAGAGATATCTATCTATCTATCTCTATATAGATAGAGATATCTATCTATCTATCTCTATATAGATAGAGATATCTATCTATCTATCTCTATATAGATAGAGATATCTATCTATCTATCTCTATATAGATAGAGATATCTATCTATCTATCTCTATATAGATAGAGATATCTATCTATCTATCTCTATATAGATAGAGATATCTATCTATCTATCTCTATATAGATAGAGATATCTATCTATCTATCTCTATATAGATAGAGATATCTATCTATCTATCTCTATATAGATAGAGATATCTATCTATCTATCTATCTATCTATCTATCTATCTAACATCACTATTAAAAATATATATCTACAAAATGATATTGCAAAAGTCTACCGGAAGCCATAACAGTAGTATTTCATATTAGATTTCCGAACGTCACGTTTGAAATCTGCTGTTAGCTTTTTGTTATATGTGAGAACTCCAGCGCGTTGTGTGTGATTCGACATGTTGTTTTTTTCTGTTTGTTTTTTTAATTTAGTCGTTGCTAATTATTTTTTATTATTTTCTCCCCAATTTGAAATGCCCAATTATTTTTAGGCTCAGCTCACCGCTACCACCCCTGCGCTGACTCGAGAAGGGTGAAGATGAACACACGCTGTCCTCCGAAGCGTGTGACGTCTGCCGCCCGCTTCTTTTCACTTTGCAGACTCACCGCGCAGCCGCCTCAGAGCTACAGCGTCGGAGGACAACGCAGCTTATAGGCGAGCCCGCAGGCGCCCGGCCAGACCACAGGGGGTCGCTGGTGCGCGGTGAGCCGAGGACACCCTGGCCGACCTAACCCTCCCTCCCCCCGGACGACGCTCGGCCAATTGAGCGCTGCCGCCTGGGAGCTCCCGTCCATGGTCGGCTGTGGAATAGCCTGGACTCAAACTCGCGACATCCAGGCTATAGAGCGCATCCTGCACTCTAGCGAGTGCTTTTACTGGATGCGCCACGCGGAAGCCCCTGTGTGATTCGATATGTTAAGGTCGCATTATTCAGCAGGTTTCGTTCCACTTCGTGAAGCACAGGGAGTTCACTCTGCTGGGTGATGATGCAAAGCTCTTGTCCAGCGCTGTATGCAGTATGGACAGACCTGGCGGCAGGAGGTGGACCAGCAGCCCCTGAGCCAGCAGCATCTGCCCGCTCCTCAGCATGCAGCCCCAGCCGCAGTCCGTGGTCAACACCGAGCCCTCCAGCTGCTGGAACTCCCGGCGGTACGTCAGCCAGATCCGAGACACAAAGTCCATCCGGAACCGCTCCAGACCCTCTGCGAGAGACAGACACACAGAGACACACGCACACACACACACAGAAAGACACACACAGAGACAGACACACACACACACACACACACACACACACACACACACACACACACACACACACACACACACACACACACACACACACACACACACACACACACACACACACAGACACACACACACACACACACACACACACACACACACACAGAGACAGACACACACACACACACACACACAGAGAGACACACACACACACATATATACAGAGACAGACACACAGAGACAGAGACAGACAGACACACACAGAGACAGACAGACACACACACACACACACAAAAGACAGACACACACAGAAATAACAAAATATTGTTGTTCAATAAAATACTTATTGTGACCCAACAGAGACAAAACAAAAAACAAACCTGCCAACGGTACAGCTAGATATTGGTTTACGTGACTTGACTCAAAACACAGACGAAACACAACAAGACTTCTAGTCAAAAGGTTTGCCAAATGAGGATGCATTTTACCTCCAAGCGACAGTCTAAATAGTTTACTGTGAAAGTTCTTTCACCTTCAATGGAAGTACTCTAATAAAAGCTCACAAAGTTCAGCTTCACACACACACTGTTAGGTAAGATATACAAGACAGGCACTTGAGACAAGCTCCCTGAATCCTCTCCTGACGACAGACCACCTCCCAGAACACGAGGTAACAGATCCCGGTCCGATTTCTGTTTCTAACTCAGTGCCACACTGCTGTGACTAAGGAGAAATGTTGAAGCACGACGTGCGTCACTTCCTTACACATGGGATAAAAGCTCTGTATTATTTTAGTAGCATTTTCACAGAGCTCCTACCTTCATGATGAAGCGGGTAGCTTCGTCCCAGCAAGATCAGGGGGGAGGTTTTGCTGAAATGCGTCTTTGTTTTCACTGTCCAGCCTGAGAGAAAAAAAAAAACAGAAAGATTTGCAAAAAAAAAAAAAAAAAAGTTACTAGTTTTCAGTACGACATTTCAGAATGCTGTTGGATCTTTTTGTTGACAGGTCGTCATTGTAAATGACTGACAGATCGATCGACCGAGATTGACCGATTGATTCGTGGTAGACTGTTTCCAATCGTGCCGCTCTCACACGACCCACCCTAATGTGAGAAGTGTTGAAATTAAGGGAAGTCATGTTAAAACTTTACAATGCATTAGTAAGACCTCGCCTAGAATATTGTGTTCAGTTCTGGTCAACTCGTTACAAAAAGGATATTGCTGCTCTAGAAAGAGTGCAAAGAAGAGCGACCAGAATTATCCCGGGTTTAAAAGGCATGTCGTATGCAGACAGGCTAAAAGAATTGAATCTATTTCAGTCTTGAACAAAGAAGACTACACGGCGATCTGATTCAAGCATTCAAAATCCTAAAAGGTATAAACAATGTCGACCCAGGGGACTTTTTCGACCTGAAAAACAAGGACCAGGGGTCACAAATGGAGATTAGATAAAGGGGCATTCAGAACAGAAAATAGGAGACACTTTTTTTACACAGAGAATTGTGAGGGTCTGGAACCAACTCCCCAGTAATGTTGTTGAAGCTGACACCCTGGGATCCTTCAAGAAGCTGCTTGATGAGATTCTGGGATCAATAAGCTACTAACAACCAAAACGAGCAAGATGGGCCGAATGGCCTCCTCTCGTTTGTAAACTTTCTTAAAGATCTTAAAATACGCAAAACCAAACGTCACTGGGCTTCACAATGCTTTCCTGCACTTTGCTTTGCTTTCCATGTGCTTTATTACACTTTCCTTTGCTTTTATGATGGGAAACGCTGAAATAAAAGTGTAATGCAAAGCCAGTCCAGTTTCCATGCAGAGCGGCCATGACACCACAGGTAGATGCCCACTGAAAGCGAACAGGACTTAAGAACCTCAAAACAGCGGTTTGGTTTATGCCAGCATTAACATCCTCTTGAGTGGTCATTACCTGCAGAGATCTGACCCAGACTTCTCTCACTCTGGACAGGTAACTGTCACAGCTGTGTATTAATCAAACAGCTTATTCCAGCGCACACAGGCAGAGTGTACGTTTTCTACTGCAAGACTGACTGGAATGTGGCAGTTATCTGAACTATAAGGGGTTGGGGGGTCCAGTGGTTAAAGAAAAGGGGCTTGACACCAGGAGGTTCAAATCCCGGCTCAGCCACTGACTCACTGTGTTTATTATTATTATTTGTTTATTTAGCAGACGCCTTTATCCAAGGCGACTTAGAGACTAGGGTGTGTGAACTATGCATCAGCTGCAGAGTCACTTACAATTACGTCTCACCCGAAAGACGGAGCACAAGGAGGTTAAGTGACTTGCTCAGGGTCACACAATGAGTCAGTGGCTGAGGTGGGATTTGAACCGGGGACCTCCTGGTTACAAGCCCTTTGCTTTAACCACTGGACCACACAGCCTCCTCCTCACAGTTGTTGATGACACAGAGTTCACCCCCCTAGTCTCTGGAAGTCGCTTTGGATAAAATTGTCTGCTAAATGACTCATTATTATTAATAATAATAATAATAATAATAATAATAATAATAATAATAATAATAATAATAATAAAGGGATTGAGCCACTTGGCTTCTCGGATGACCTTAAAGACTCCAGTGACTGACCGTATTTGACGTTGTTCCAGGCGGACATGAGCTTGGCTTTGAGTCGGTCCACCTCGTCCGGCTCGCTGGACTGACCGCTCTCCTCGCCGTTCAGGAAATGATTCCCGTCAGCGCGCGGGGCGTGCGAGCGAGCCTTCCGTCCCACGGGGGGCAGCGTCTGCTCGGGATTTGCCCCCAGGTACTGCGCGGAGCTGGGAGAGATGGAGTTCATCCTACTGATGTCACAGGGCCAGCGTCCCGGCAGAGCTTCTTATCCTTGCTGTGGTCCCGGGAATTGTCATATCCACACACACCTAGCAGGGAGAAGAGCAGGGCGTGGATTTGGGGTTCAGTGACACACAGACACAGACACAGACACAGACACAGACACAGACACAGACACAGACACACACACACCACTGCAGGTCAGATTTACAATCCTATACGAGTCTGTGTGGTCCAGTGGTTAAAGAAAAGGGCTTGTAACCAGGAGGTCCCCGGTTCAAATCCCACCTCAGCCACTGACTCATTGTGTGACCCTGAGCAAGTCACTTCACCTCCTTGTGCCTCGTCTTTCGGGTGAGACGTAATTGTAAGTGACTCTGCAGCTGATGCATAGTTCACACACCCGCGTCTCTGTAAGTCGCCTTGGATAAAGGCGTCTGCTAAATAAACAAATAATAATAACTCCCATTAGCTGTATTTCTTCCTCTCTCACACACACACCGTTTGTTTTTTCCTTAAAGAGGGAACTAAATAAACTTTTTTTTTTTTAACTATTTCAAAAACTAGCATGATTGTTTGTTTTAGTTATAGATGTATATACAGCTCAGGCCAAAAGTATAGCATCACCTAGTATTTTAGGATTGAGACAATTAAAAAAACAACATGAACATAATTTAGATCTTTTATTTAACATCACTTAATTAAACTACAAAATGATATCGCAAAAGTCTATCGGAAGCCACAATAGTAGTCCAGTATTTCATGTTAGATTTTGATGTCAGTGTTCTGTTAAGTATATAGGAAACCTACAAAGTGGTGGTGTGTAATTCAATATGTTAATGTCACATTATCCTGCAGGTTTCATTCGACTTTATGATGCAGAATCAGTTCATGCCAGAGGGGGACGCAAAAATATTTTGCCCATAGCTGTAAAAGAAATTAATTTCAAATAAATCAATTAAGATAACACTGTCATTGCCAGTGCACTCCCAGCGTTTGCTGCTGCAACATAGCATGTTTAAAATTATAATAATAAGTGTCAGAGAGAGAGAGAGAGAGAGAGAGAGAGAGAGAGAGAGGAGAGAGAGAGGAGACAGGTACAAAGAGAGAGAGAGAGAGAGAGAGAGAGAGCGAGAGAGAGAGAGAGAGACTGGAGTTTACTTGTCTGCTGTTCTGAGTGAAGTTATCTTTCCTGCAGGACAAAAAGTATTCAGCAGTTTTGGTACACAGGCCTGTTGAAAGAGTCAAACACGATGGAAAAGAGAGAGAATTCCAGTTCCAAAAATCGATTCTGAATTCCAATTCCCTTTTCATCGATTCCAAGTTCCAACGCGTCACCGATCAAAATTTAAAAACCAGCGTCTCCTGGTGACAGCAAACGACTTGAACTGAAGTCACCCGTGTGTTTGTTTCAAACGAAAGCAGTCCGAACAGCCGCCGCCGCACTCGTGTGTTTCTAAAATATAAATTCCCTTTCCAATTCCTTCAATTGAAAAAAAAAAAGACAGGAACTGACCCCAAACCTGGACAGAGTAAGCCGAGAGTGAACCAGGGTTCAAGCCACTGAGCCTGAAATGAAAAAGTGGCTTCGTGTTCTCTCAGCTACATTTAAAAGACCGGTTAACAGTTAAACAATGTATGTGTATAAATATATATCTATATATATCTATCTATATATATCTATATATATCTATCTATATATCTATATATATCTATCTATATATATCTATCTATATATCTATATATATATCTATATATCTATATATATATATATATATATATATATATATATATATATATATTAGTGTTACACGACTGTCACTGACCAAGCACTCAATTGTAAAAGGCGATAAACCTACTCGTTCGTTACTTTGTTTATTAAAACGGTAAATAAATTAAATAAACACACAAATAAACAAATAAATAAAGCAAACATATTATTTACAAAACACAGCTCGGTGTTTACTTCGGCCTGGATAAACAGAACCACTCAAGACTTCAACTATATATATATATATATATATATATATATATATATATATATATATATATATATATATATATATTCAAAGAGCGTCGTGAGAAATGACTTTTATTAAAATCACACGAGTATAAAATTACTCTATTTCGTATGAAAAAAGCACCACAATGCTGCACACGTATGATTATGACTGCATTCATAATGTGTGGGGACGCCTGATTTTGCTACTTAAAATCCTACATTATATAAAAACGTATACATAAACACGAAAAATGTCTTTTTTTGGGGGGGGGGGGATAAAACAAATCGCTTACCTTTAAAAAGTACGGCTGCATCGGTCCATATTTTTAATTCCCAATCAGGACTCGTGGTACTCAAACACACACACACACTGTCTTTTTAAAAAATGAGAGCGTACTACTAGTCTATTTAAATTAGTAACTAGTAAATTATTCAATTAATTTGAAAATATGCCGAGACGCAGTCTTACTGTTACAGTCAGCCCGGTTGTACCATTAAATAAATGATGCCTTCGGTTTAAACTACGCATCATTGAATTATGAATTATGAATTATGAATTATGAATTACAAGTAGGGTTTTTTTTACGAATTTTTTTATCTTTTTTATACTATAAAAACAAACACAAACTTCCTGTTTTTGTTTTTTAACCCGGAAATTGCAGCGAAACTGTTATTTTACCGGCGTTTAAACACAACAAACACGGTTTCGTGACCCAGTCTGAATTGCTACTTAACACAGCAACTATAAATAAATAAGTCGCCTTTTTTAAAAATTAGTATATATTATTTACCTTTAAACGGGAGGGACCAAAAAAAAAAAAAAAAAAAAAAGACGGATTGAAATGCTGTAATTGGATGGCGTGGGGCTGTTTCTGACACCTGATTGGCTAACGGGGATGTCAATTCTCAAACGACGCCCCTTTACCGGGCTCGATGATTGGTTAGTGAGAGAAACACGTCGAGATCATATGATTTTTCTTCGCCTGGTATTGGTCACACCCACAAACTGAATTTCAGGAATGCTCACGTCAGTGGCTGATGACGCTGTCAATCTTTGTGTTGCATTGTGGGGATTGTAGTTTTTCATTGCTCGTTACGTACACTGTTATGATACGCACACTCTTAATGTTAGAGAGTTACCGAGATGCTGGAATTTGGTTACACACTGTATTTCAGTGTTGGTAGATTTTTGTATTTTTTTTTTTAGTGGGGCTTGCGAAGCAAGAGTCCTCACTTTAAATCTTCTTCTTCTTCTTCTTCTTCTTCTTCTTCTTCTTCTTCTTCTTCTTCTTCTTCTTCTTCTTCTTCTTCTTCTTCCTCTCCTCCTTCTTCTTCTTCTTCTTCTTCTTCTTCTTCAGCATGCTTACTCCTCTTACACCGTTTAAGCTAGAAACGCCGTTCAAACTTTCAAAAGTGTAGACCGGTCTGGAATAGTGTGCTTGTATACAACTTTTTGATATCTTTTATACTTTTTAAACTATTAAGATTTTTGTCATTTTTTTGTCCATCTTCCTTCACTTTAATGGGACTTTCTTCAACATTCTAAAGCTCCCCATTGTTTAAAAACTCCCAGACTTCCAACTTTCTATTTACTGTAAACGATTTAACTTTTGAGACAAATCAGCTACTTTGACCACTTTCCCAACAAGTAAGACAAAAAATTAGAGCATATGGAATCTTCCTCTACTTCTCTGCTATTCAAATCTGAAATCAAAACAGAAATAACTTTGACCAATCAAGAGGTACAGCTGTTTTAGTAACCACATCAACTAAATTTTCTCTAACTTTTTTGTAAACAACTGAAATTTTGACCACTTTCCCAACAAGCTAGACAAAAAGTTAGAGGGTATGACATCTTCCTCTACTTCTCTGCTATTCAAATATGAAATCAAAACAGGAGTAACTTTTACCAATCAAGAGGTACAGCTGTTTTAGTAACCGCACCAACTCAATTTGCTCTAACTTTTTATAAACAACTGCCATTTTGACCACTTTCCCAACAAGTTAGACAACTACTTAGAGCAAATGAAATCTTCCTCTACTTCTCAGCTATTCAAATATGAAATCAAAACAGGAATGGCGTCTACCAATCAAGAGGTACAGCTGTTTTAGTAATCGCATCAACTTCTTTCAGGAGGCTGCTTCCCACTGTTGAATTAACTGCCATAGAACTCTGAGAAATTTCACATTATAGCACATTCTAAGCATGAGACAATTAGTAAACAACGTGACTTTTGACACAAATCAGCTACCTTGACCACTTTCCCAATAAAGCAAGCCCCACAACTTTACTTGCAAAGTTACCATCTAGTTTTATTTGTCGTTTTTCACTTCATAACAGCTGATGTGACTTGTAAGACACTTATAGCAACAAAGTCAAACCAGGCCTTCTTCATCGCAGGCAGAGACGCTTACCCTCTTCATCATCACAGACAGACGCTTACCCTCTTCCTCAGTGTAGCAGTGTGGAGTAGTGGTCAGGGCTCTGGACTCTTGACTCGTGGGTTCAATCCCAGGTGGGGGACACTGCTGCTGTACCCTTGAGCAAGGTACTTTACCTAGATTGCTCCAGTAAAAACCCAACTGTATAAATGGGTAATTGTATGTAAAAAATAATGTGATATCTTGTAACAATTGTAAGTTGCTTGGGATAAGGGGGTCTGCTAAGAAATTAATAGTAAGTGTACTTTTTTTTTTTACTTAGTTTTTGATATTTCTTTCTCTTTTGTCCAGTATTTATTTATTTATTTATTTACACACACACACTGACACACAAACACAGACACAAACACACAGACACACCCACAGCGCGCACACACAGAGAGACACAGACACACACACAGCGCAAACACCCACACACACTCACACCCACACACACAGCGCACCCACAGAGACACACAAACACATCTCAAGTTATTCGCAACATCTTTTAATTTTATTACACGTACTGCACTTGTGTTCAGCTTGGCTCACAATAAAAGTGCATTAGAAAACACATAACAGGATCCCAAAATAACGAAGCCCGTGGAATCACAACTGAACAGAACAGAACCTCAGTATACAGCACAGTTCAAAGAGCGTCCGCCTTCCTTCAGGGACCGCCAGTTTCTTACAGTGACTGTAGCTAACAAAATCAATCCACCAGTCTTACTTCTTGAGCACTTCTGTTCGTTATAAAGGTCTGACATGTCCAGTGTTAAAGAAATCTCCGTTTGCAAGCCTTGTTTTCTGATAGGGTTGCCTCCTTGCAGTGGCTTCTTTCCTGTGTTTAATCAGTCAGCTGCTTCCCCTGTTGACTGACGCGCTTTCAGTGAGTCACATGACTGAGAAAAAACGCTGCGGAGGTGAGATGGAACAGGAAGTGCAGGTGTAACAGATATACTGAGAATACGTCATAGAAACTGAGAACTTTCTGCAGCACCAAGCGGCTTTTAACATGAAATGACATGTTTTCTTTTTATATAACGCGTGCGTTTCTTTCAAAACCACGCATTTCATTTAACCTAACTAGCTCAAGAAAGTGCAAAAGATAAACAGGGTTTATTTAGTTAGCTACAAACATAATTAAATACAATTCTAAAATAAATAAATAAACAGATAACACCAAATAAAGTGCTTTTTTGAAAGAACATAAAAAAATCAAAAAAATAATAATTTCTTTACCTTTCACAATTAATATTGTTTTTCTACAACAGCGACTTTTTTTTTTGGCAAAAAAGACAATATTATAAAATATGATTCCCACAATGATAAAACCCTTCCACGATATTCAGAGTGAGCTAATTCCACATCACACAGTGTACTAAAGTACTAGCCTGCAATAACTTTTTTTGTTTGTTAGTTTGAAAAAAAAATAAACTAACAATAATAATTCAGAACAGTAAACTTATCCTTGTTTACATAAATCAACAGTCATTGTCCCATTATATTGGTGTTTATATACAAATGAAGGTGAATTAAACAGGACCAAATAAAACCTGATATTATTATTATTAATAATAATAGTAGTAGTATTAGCATAATTATTACTATTCAGTAGAAGTACTGACTCTCAAATGAAAGTGTTTTCTTGTGACCAATTATTATTTTTACTTATTTTCCCCCCAATTTGCAACGTCCAATTCTGTTTTTTCTCCTCACCACAGCGAGCCCCGCACCGCACGCACGTTCTGAGGGTGTGTGAGCGTCCTCTGATCTCACAAACCTAAAGCCAGAATCGCTTTTACACAGAGCAATCCAGAGAGGAAGTGGGCGGGTCTATCGATCCTGGAGACCAGAGATCAGCCCCGCCTCTTATCCGCTCTGAATGTGCTCGGTGTTTGGCCAGTAGGGTTCGCTGTTGCGCGATGAGGGAGAAGGAATCCCTTCCGATTTTGGGTTACTCTGGCACAATTAAAAACAGTCTTGCATACTATATTTTGACAAACAATCCACATACAAGTTTACATAAACATCACACGTTGTAATTCATATAAAGCACACCCTTTCAATTCCTCATGGTCTGTGAGCAACAGTGATGCCTTTCAATGGTTTCCGAAGCTTTCCCTCTGTGTCAGATTGTGCTCGGAGCGAGATAGATCTGCAGCAGTTGTTTTCAAGGCAGCAGTGTAGGTAGGATGGCATCAGAAAACGAAGCAAGGACGCACGGTCCGAGTCCCACGGTGCCTGTAGTTCCGACAGCGTACTAGACACCAGCTCTGCTGTGCTGGCAGACACACTGTGCGTGGTGTTCGCTATGATTAGAACTGGCGTTTCTGATGCGCTCACAACGGATGCATGCTTCTGACGTGAGCAAGGAGCTTCATTTCCGAGGGGCCCTGTCTGTCTGCAGTTGGACAGAAAGCCAGCAGTAGTGGCCCATATTCCGGTACAATTGTCGAAAGTCTTCTTGTACGGTTCTGGCCAAAAGTTTTGCATCACCCTGTAGAATTAACTAACTTCATAAAGTCGAATGAGAACCTGCTGAATAACGTTCCGTTAACGTGTTGAATAGTTTGTGGTTTTCCCATATGCTTCACGGAAAAAAACGGACTCTGGACTCTTGACCGGAGGGTCGTGGGTTCAATCCCAGGTGGGGGACACTGCTGCTGTACCCTTGAGTAAGGTACTTTACCTAGATTGCTCCAGTAAAAACCCAACTGTATAAATGGAGAATTGTATGTAAAAATAATGTGATATCTTGGAACAATTGTAAGTCGCCCTGGATAAGGGCGTCTGCTAAGAAATAATATATATATATAACATATCGAAACGTTGGGCAGCTGGCTCTTGAGCTAAAATATATATATATATATATATATATATATATATATATATATATATATATATATATATATATATATAAACAGAATTTAGAGGCATCATTTATATTTAAATATATATAAAAATAATGCCTCAATCCTAAAATTCTAGGTGATGCAAAACATTTGTCCACAGCTGTAATCCTATTGGTGCAGCCAGGTCAGCTGTGTGCTGAGCTGTGACAGGGCTTGAAGATCTACAAAGTCATCTACGCTGCTGCTGGAGCCGATAGCTGAAGCAGCCTTCGAGAAGGAGACCTTAACAAGCTGGGATCGACAACGAGACCTTCTTCGTGTTTGCATAAAAAGCTTTGATTAAAAAAAAAAAAAAAAAAGTTATACTGTCCTGCCACTTTCAAAACTTTATTAAAAGGAAGAAAACGTCAAACAAAAATCGAAAACGTCCACACCGTTTCTGAAACCAGTGTCACTTCAGATTAGGCTGTTCACAGTATTTAGCATTGTTGGTGTGTAAAGCACTTATTTTTCTCATAGTTACGGACCATGCATTCAGATGGAGACAGTTATAATTTATATGCATAGCGTGAAGCTCTGGCTTGTGTGTATATATATATATATATATATATATATATATATATATATATATATATATATATATATATATATAGACACACATATGATTGGAAATAGCCACAGAAGCACCTTTACAACCATGTTTTGTTTTTTTAAATCTCTTTTAAATGATACTTTCTCTCTCTCCCATCTCTCGTTCGCCACACACCTTGCATTGCTTTCTAGCTTCGAAAGGCATTTGATTTGTAAGTTCTTCTCTTGCTAAAGTGAGAAATGCTAATGATATTTGGGGGAACTTTCGGTTTTGTCAGGCTGCGCCGCACCCACTAGGCCCGTCGCTAAGGTAACCGGCCTGCTCCCGGACGCAGCCTCAGCCTTTCCTGGAAAGCTCCCCCGTTTCTCTTCCGCAGATCTGGGGCTGTCTTTTCCCTTGAGTCCTTCCGGCCCGGGGGAGCTCATTTTAATTGGCGACAGGACGTTCTTGGCCACGGTCGCCAGCTGGGTGACGAAACAGGATTTCTCCCCGGGAGAAACAGGCCGCGATTTGCTCTGAGGAGGGATGGTAGTGGTATGTTCTTCCACCACTTCCAGGAACCATTTCTCCTTTTTCTCCGGAGCTCTCAAACAGTTTGCCATGGCTGCATCCTTGACCACAGAGTCCGGTCTTTTCGGCTGGCTTTGACTCGTCACAACCGGGCTTGTCTTCGGATCCAAACTTGTCTTGCAAGCAGCGGGCTCGCTCTTCTGCCCCTCTTTTCTCAGCACCGGTTCTATCACCACTGGTACTGGTCCAGTCTTGCCTTGAACTGTGGCGCCTGTCTGAGGGGTTCCTTTGGGAGACTCTAGACTCTCTTTCTTGGCCTCCGGCTGGACGCTTTTGTCCTGACTCCTGGCGCCAGTAAAGGTGGGGGCCTCAGTCTGCACCTGTTGGTGCTTCCTGTCCGTGGGATCGGACTTCCTGCTCTCCTCCACTTTCTCCGGGGTCTTGGGTCCGCAGCCTTTGCTAGCGGTCTCTGACTTGGACGTCCCGAGAACCAGGGTACTGGACGGGGTGCTTTTCTGCCCAGATCTTTGAACATCCCCTCCAGTCTTGCTTGACTCAGGACTTCCACTTTCTGATGGGTGGCCAGCCAGCATTCCTTCCAGCTTTGGAAGCTCCCTGCTGGGCGATTTCTTTGGATCTCCTGGCTTAGCTTCCTTGGATGTCGAGGGTGGCCTAGCATTTTCTTTGGAAGAAATTAAGCCGGGAACCGTGGGAGCGCTGGACCTTGCTTCCCTGCTTCTCTCCTGCTCCATCCTTCCATCAGAGATTTCCGAAGCCTTTTCGGAAACGTTTTCCGAAGTCTTTTCCAAAGCCTTTTCCGAAACCTTTTCCAAAGTCTTTTCCGAAGCCTTTTCCAAAGTCTTTTCTGAATTCTTTTCCGAAGTCTTTTCCAAATCCTTTTCCAAAGTCTTTTCTGAATTCTTTTCCGAAGTCTTTTCCAAATCCTTTTCCAAAGTCTTTTCCGAAACCTTTTCCGAAGCCTTCTCCGAAGTCTTTTCCGAGGCTCTTCCTACCAGCAGAGCATCCCTGCTGAGCGGAGATTCCTGCCGGCCGATCTTCCGCACCGCCACTTGCTTGAAAGTCCCGACCTCGCAGGAGGAGGACGACGAGGGGCCGACGTTCTCCCCCTCCGATTCCAGCAAGCTCTGCAGCCCCAGCTCGCTGTGGAAAGACTCCTTGCGGTACTCCGAGTGGGACACCTCCAGGCTGTGTTTGCGCAGCACCACTTTCTTATTCTCGGAGAGCAGCGGGCTGCCCAGCTTCTCCGCGGACTGCACCCGCTTCAGCAGGGGGGAGCGGGGGGGCTCGGCGCTCTTGGGCCTCGGCCTCACCACGGGCGGGGAGGAGTGCAGCTTGGCGGGGAAGGTCTGGGTGGTGTTGGAGCTTCCGACGGTGTGTCCCGGGAGGCGGCGGGGTGGGGGAGGACTGGGTGGGGGACGGGGTGTGGGCGAGCGGGGACAGGGGGATGTTGCCAGCGGATTTGCAGCGGGCGGAGCGGTACTGCCGGTGCAGTTTGGGGGACAGCCCGTGCAGGCTACTGGGACGCATGTGGTGGGAGGCAGCGGGAGAGTTTGGGGTGCTGGAGGCAGGTGAGCTGCTTTGGGAAGAGGCACCTGGCCAGAGAGAGAGAGAGAGAGAGAGAAAGAGAGAGAAAGAGAGATCAGTGGACCTCCAGCGAATACATTGGCTTGGCTTTTTATCAATGTGTTTTATAAAACAAAGGTTGCCCCATTTGAAGCTAGTAAGAAGCAAGCCTCGCTTCCACTGCCTGCCTGAGGGATTGTGGGACGGGATTGTGTTTTGTTTTGTAACACTGCGTTCAGAACAAAGCAGTCCGAGCAAGGGAAGCTGAAACTGAAAGAACGTCCATGGCTGCTTTCATTGCGTCGCTGCATTTGATATTTCTTTTAGCCTTCAGTTTGCGTGCTCTCTTTTCAAAAAGAAAAGGCTTCACGCTACCAAACGTAAAACAGCAAAACAGCAAAACATCGCGAAGAAATGCCTTAATAACACATGCAGCTCCTGGCGTCTAGGGAAAAAAAAAAAGAAAAGCTTTATTTTTGTTCCTGTTCTCTGACTATTTTTAATTAATTGCACGTGTGGCCTATTAAAGTCATCAATTAAACTAGACCAAGGAGTAATTTGCCTGACAATTTCCCCAAGATTTTCAGTTGCAGTTGGTTGGAGTTCATATGCACGACTCAACAAAACTACAGAAGCAAGGGGGAAGGCTTGTAAGAAACATGTACGGTTTATTGACCGGGACTATTTTGCTAGCTGGACTCGCTGTTAGGCTCAGTGGTCCAGTGGTTAGAGAAAGGGGCTTGATACCAGGAGGTATTTAAACATATCCTCTTGTTATAATGTCTTCACATTATATGTTTGATGCATGTGGGGATGATTTTCTCATTTAGATACTTGATGTTTTACGTAATTGGCTACGATGTAATTGTTGTTTTTTTTGTTGTTATCTTTTACTCATCTGTTGGTTATTGGCTATAACTATTTAACAAATTGTATATATACCGAGGTGTTTGTGATGTTCTTTCCATGATGAAGATCTCTTGCAGATCGAAACGTTGACCTTGGGGATAATAAAATCTAAACACTTTGGAGCGTAATATCTAAGTGTGCGGGGACTATGTTTGTTCAATCCCAGCTCAGCCACTGACTCCCTGTGTGTGAGACCCTGAGCAAGTCAATGAACCTCCTTGTGCTCCGTCCTTCGGATGAGACGTCAAACAAACAAGCTCCTATTGGAAGCGACTCTGCAGCAGCAGCTGTTGATGATTCATAATTCACCCCCCAGTCTTTGGATAAAAGCGTCTGCTCAATGATTGATAATAATAATAATAATAATAATAATAATAATAATAATAATAATAATAATAACCCTGACAGCAATCCTCACCGAGGTACGCCGCGTCGGGGCTCGCGCGGAAGCTCTGTGTTGGGGACCTGGCAGACAGGTTGTGAGTCGGGGAGCCCGGCAGACTGTCGCTGGAAGACAGGGAGCGGTTCAGGGAGGACAGGCTGCGGCTCGTGTGAAGAAGGTTCGACTGCTTGGTGATCTTCCGGAACAAAGAGCTGCGTTTCTTTGTGCTGACGAAGCAATCAAAACACCATCAGAAGAGAGAGTCTCCAGGGATCAGTAATAATGCACAGCATATACCAATCAATCAATCAATCAATCAATCGACCCACCGAGCGACCCAGCAATCAAACAACCAATCAATCAATCAACCAAGCAACCAACAAACCAACCAGCCAATCAATCAACCAATCAATCAACCAACCAAACAACAAACCAACCAGCCAATCAATCAATCAACCAACCAACCAAACAACAAACCAACCAGCCAATCAATCAATCAATCGATCGACCCACCGAGCGACCGAGCAATCAACCAATCAATCAACCAACCAAGCAACCAACAAACCAACCAGCCAATCAATCAACCAATCAATCAATCAACCAAACAACAAATCAATCAACCAATCAATCAATCAATCAACCAAGCAACCAACAAACCAACCAGCCAATCAATCAACCAATCAATCAACCAACCAACCAACAAACCAACCAGCCAATCAATCAATCAATCAACCAACCAAACAACAAACCAACCAGCCAATCAATCAATCAATCAATCAACCAACCAAACAACAAACCAACCAGCCAATCAATCAACCAATCAATCAATCAATCAACCAAGTAACCAACAAACCAACCAGCCAATCAATCAACCAATCAATCAACCAACCAACCAACAAACCAACCAGCCAATCAATCAATCAACCAACCAACCAACCAAACAACAAACCAACCAGCCAATCAATCAACCAATCAATCAACCAACCAACCAACAAACCAACCAGCCAATCAATCAATCAATCAACCAACCAACCAAACAACAAACCAACCAGCCAATCAATCAAACAATCGACCCACCGAGCGACCGAGCAATCAACCAATCAATCAATCAACCAACCAACCAACAAACAGACCAGCCAATTGATCGATCGATCAATCAATCAACCAATCAATCAACCAACCAACAAACCAACCAGCCAATCAATCAACCAATCAATCGATCGATCAACCAAACAACCAACCAACCAACCAACCAACCAGCCAATCAATCGACCGATCGACCGACCGACCAATCAACCAACCAATCAACCAGCCAGCCAGCCAGCCAGCCAGCCAGCCAGCCAGCCAGCCAGCCAGCCAATCAATCAATCAAACTAACTAACCAATCAACCAACCAACTAATCAATCAATACATTAATTAATCAACAAATCAATCAACAAATCAATCAGTCAATCAACCAATCAACCAACCAATCACCCAACCAATCAACCAATCTTTATTTTATATAGCGCCTTTCATAGTGGACCACCATCACAAAGCGCTTTACAAGATGCAGTAAAAAAACAGATGTTACAGCTCCATATTTCAGAATATGTTTGTGTTACGAGATTGCGTGTTATTAAAACATGTAATACAAATATTTAAAAAAATAATGCTAGAACCTTGCAGTGGTTTAAACGTTCTGAAGGCTTTGTCGCTGACATTCCGAGCGCAGCGCTACACTCTCGGTGGTATTATAAGTGAATCTGCTCCTAACGGCTGCCAGTGGGCACTGGTAATTCACTGACCTCTCTTGTCCCTCTTTGGCCACCGTCTTCTTGTGGCGCCGGGCCATCTTGGATTTGTAGCTGGATTTGCGGGCCGGCCCTATCTTGATGGAGGTGTTCTCAAAGGGAGTGGTTGTCACTGTCACCTTGATCCCACTCTGTGACAAATAAATAAATATATATTTTTGTCTCAATCCTAAAATTCTAGGTAATGCCAAACTTTTGGCCATGCTTGTATGTGTTTTTTTTTTTCAAAGTCATGGCAGGGCCACTTCTCCACAAGCACTGACCTTTAGAATGAGCTCCACGACCTCTGTGTGAACCAATCCGTGGACGTGCTCTCCGTTGACGTGCGTGATGAGGTCACCGGCACAGAGTCCCGCCTCCTGGGCGGGGCCTCCCTCCTCTACGTGCTGTCAGAGAGAAATCAAGAAGGAATCAGGACCAATAGCATCTCAAAGAGAAGGAACCAAACACAGACGGCATTAGATGTCTCCACTCTGTGACAGCTGGACGTTTCTCCTCCTTTCCAGTATTTAAAGATTCTGATATCACAATCACACACTGAGACATCGCAGTAACATGGATTTCATTTCCGGAAGAGCCTCCTCTTTAATCACGCAGAACGGAAAGCGCATCCTGCAGAAAATACTTTCTTTTTCATTCTAGCTTCAATAAAAAGATTACTCGCTTATTATCTCCTTTGTACATTCTGCTCGTCAATTAAAAAAAATCAGGCTTCAGAAAAAAAGGCTTTTCTCAGTGTGTGATTGAGAGACACGGATGGCTTAACAGGTATCAATTGAATTTCTAAAGGAGAGTTGAAAAGTCTGGGGGGGGGAACGCAAGCCCTAATTATAAGACTGCATGCAGGGTTATAAGATTGCATGCAGGGTTATAAGATTACATGCAGGGTTATAAGATTGCATGCAGGGTTATAAGATTGCATGCAGGGTTATAAGATTGCATGCAGGGTTATAAGATTACATGCAGGGTTATAAGATTGCATGCAGGGTTATAAGATTGCATGCAGGGTTATAAGATTGCATGCAGGGTTATAAGATTGCATGCAGGGTTATAAGATTGCATGCAGGGTTATAAGACCGCATGCAGGGTTATAAGATTGCATGCAGGGTTATAAGATTGCATGCAGGGTTATAAGATTGCATGCAGGGTTATAAGATTGCATGCAGGGTTATAAGACTGCATGCAGGGGGCAGTGTGACAGTGCAAGCCCCAGTAGACCCAGCTGCTCTCACCCAGACGATGTGGTGCACGCTGTACACGTCGCTGTCTCCCATGTAGACGCGGATGGCTCTCAGGGTGAAGCCGTATTTCTTCCCGGAGCGGTGGATGGTGATGGGGGAGCGCAGGCTGCTGACGGCCGGGGAGTAGTCCCGGCTGGGGGAGGAGTCGCGGGACGAGGGGTTGGAGGAGAGCGAGCGAGGGGACATGGGGCTGGCCAGAGGGGACCCACCGTGCTGCTCCACTGTCCAGCGCAAGAGAAAGAGAGACACACACACACACACACACATCAGAGTTAACAGCATTGCAAAGTTTAGTAAGTGTGAGAATTCTGCAAAATGACTGTGCAAATTTACTGTGGTGAACGTTTATAAGGGACACTCACAGCACATAAACCTCAGAGCTCACTTTCAATACAGGGCAGGAGGGAATTCAGCACTTTGCACACGTCTCTAAATCTTCCAATTCGGTATTCTGCGCATTTTTGATTATTTCAATTTCTGTTTATTAATTCGAAAGTCAATATTCTTTAACAGTGTACAGAAATCTGCTGTTGTTGCGACTGCTGTCTCTCTAGCCCCCCCTGGTGGTTATGAGTAAGATGGTTGTGCCGTTGTTGCGACTGCTGTCTCTCTAGCCCCCCCTGGTGGCTCGGGGTGTACCTGCGGGGATGATGACGGAGAGCGCGGTGGTGGAGGCCGACTTGATGACCTTGGTGCCCGACCTCGAGCTCCGTTTCTCAGCCGAGTCTCCGCAGAGCTGCTGGTGCCTGGCTCTTCGCAGGACCAGGTCGTTGGTGGCGCGAGCGGCCAAGGGCTCAGAGGGGCTGGGGCCCTCCTTCTGAGCTGGGGGAGTCTCTCCACTCCTCGGGGACTTGTCTGCGAGCAGAAGTTAAGATCACAACAAGTTATATCTACAGTGACAGATTAGCAGTGCAATAGCGCAAGGAGAGCGCATCAGCTGAGGGTCCAGTAACGTGGTGCTGAGGACAGGCAAGTCCAGAGCTGAGCAGGAGGGGCGGATCCAGAGATCGGCAAGCGCAGTCTAAAGTTATCTGGAAGTTACTTGCATATCCTTCCAGAGCTTCAGGCACACAGCGAGACGTCTGGAGGCAAGCTTTTTCTTTCTTAACCTGCAGGTGGATTTAATATACTGATAAGCCAAAGACGCAGAGAAAGCTAAGAACTGAAAGCTCACCCCCAGGGACCACTGCAGTGGCCCCGTTGCCTTCCGTGGGCTGTCTCTGCTCCGATTGGCTGCCGGCGGAGGAAGCCCCTCCCTCTGGGGTGGGTTTGCTCTGGGTCTGTTTGATCCGTGGCTCAGGGTCTCCCTCTAGTGGGGAGGCGAAGCGGTGCGTGTCCATGAGCGCGGAGAATCGACGGCGGACGGCCAGGGGTGGGCTGGAGTCGCTCTCTGTGAATGAAGACTCTGAGGCAGACAGCCGCTTCCTGTTAGAACAAACCACATGGTTTTGCGTCAGCTAGAATTTTAGGATTGAGCAGTCTGGGTGTTGCTTCTTGCATTAGTAGTTTGGGTGCGAGCAGTTCCGGGGTACTCACATCTCCGGAGAGCTGGTCCTCCACTGCTTCTCTCGCACCCCGAAGCTGCCCAGGCTCTCTCGCTTGGTCACCTTGTCGTCTCTGTGCTTCTTGGGGTCCCGCTTGGTGACTGTGGGGGGCTTGTGTTCAAGCTGGGAGAGCTGCTCCATACTGCTGTACACCTGCACCCCCAAAAACACACAGCCAGCGTCAGCACCCCCAAAACACACAGCGTGCGTCAGCACCCCCAAAAACACACAGCAAGCATCAGCACCCCCAAAAACACACAGTGAGCATCAGCACCCCAAAAACACACAGCAATCGTCAGCACCCCCAAAAACACACAGCAATCGTCAGCACCCCAAAAACAGACAACTCATGTCATCCAGAGAAATCGAGAGTCGTGGGTTAAAAAGCAACGCAATTCAGTAAATATTTCCAACGCGGTACTAGTTTATTGAAAGTTCTCAGTTTGCTTGCTTTGATATCAGGAAGTCACTTCCTGGGTCATTTCACATTAGCAGTGTTTCTTTCAAAACATTTGAGACCTGTGCAGCCCTGGCAAAAAGTTTTGCATCAGCCTATAGAATGAACTAATTTTGCTTCATAAAGTCGAATGACTTTAATTATGTCTCAATCCTAAAAACTTTTGGCCATAGCTGGAAAGCAAAAAAAGTAATAGTTATTTTGGTAGCTACTGGATTTAAAAAACACAGAGAGAGAGAGACACACACACACTCACACACACACACACACACACAGTGACACACACACACACACACACACACACACACAGGTCCGTACCTTGCTGAATCTGGGGGAACAGGAAGAGAACTGTCTGATCTCCACTGGCTCATCGTCGTTAGTGTCGTCTTCATCGTATGAATTGATGTGTTGATACCGGTCCGATCGCGCTGAGGACACACACGCACAAGCACACACGCACACGCGCACACACGCACACACACACACACAGATTAGCATCACCC
>CM060285.1:2175233-2177733 GCA_030684275.1 Acipenser oxyrinchus oxyrinchus | reverse complement strand
TTCGATAATGGGTTGATTTTTAAAAAAAACAAACAAAAAAAAACTGTCCTTCCCTCACCTTTGCAATCGAGTACAACTCAGTGGCGATTAAGAAGCATTTTAAAAGGTATTCGATCAATGCATTCGATAATGGGTTGATTTTTAAAAAAAACAAACAAAAAAAAACTGTCCTTCCCTCACCTTTGCAATCGAGTACAACTCAGTGGCGATTAAGAAGCATTTTAAAAGGTATTCGATCAATGCATTCGATAATGGGTTGATTTTTAAAAAAAACAAACAAAAAAAAACTGTCCTTCCCTCACCTTTGCAATCGAGTACCACTCCGAGGCAATTAGCAATTAACATTCTGAGAGCCGTGCTGCCGGATCAAGGCTGTAAACCCGACAGTTATTTTCATCTTTCGCAACGAAAGTCTGTTCTGCAGAACGGTCCCCCACATGAGGGATGACGTTTGAAACTCTGCCCAGTGTGGCGTCTAACCATACGGGTTCAAAAGACAAAAACGCAAGCTCTGCAGCCGAGAACCAAAATCAAACCGGAGTCAGAGTGAATAACTCGTCAGAGGCTAGGAGGAGAGCCGCGACACAACGACTCAAACGGTACTGATAAAACCCTTTGGGAACGGATTTGGAAGAAATGTTTACCCATTGGAAGAACACGTCCACCCCCTCACCACCCCACATACCTTCCACGTACTCCATGACCATGCAGAGGTGTCGCCGCGTCTCGAAGGAGCAGAACATGCTGACCACGAAGGGGTTCTCCGCGAAGGTCAGGATGTCTCGCTCCACGAAGGCCTGCTGGACCTGGTTCCTCAAGATCAGGTTCTGCTTGTTGATTTTCTTCATGGCAAAGCGCTGCCGGGTGTCGTTGTGTCGGACCAGATAGACAGCGCTGCAGCAGAGCACAGCACAGCACAGCGCTGTCAGCTCCCTGGCCAGCAGCTCAATGCACGCTGCACACATTACATCAGCGTGCAGCTCTGGCCAAAAGTTTTGCATCACCCCCCCCCATAGAACGAACTCACTGTGCTTCATGAAGTCCAATGAAACCTGCTGAATGATGTTAACATATTGAATTGCAGACCGCTTTGTAGTTTTTCCCAGATACTTGACAGAAAAACTGACAATTAAAAAATGTGACATTTTCAAAATCTAACATGAAATACTACTGTACTGCTATTATGGCTTCCGGTAGATTTTTCGCGATATCATTTTGTAGGTTTTTTTTGATAACACCTAAATGATGTTGATATTTTTTTTTTTCATTTTGTCCGAAAATTCTAGGTGATGCAAAACATTTGTACATAGCTATATATACAGTATCTATATATATATAAATGGCTACATTTCGGCAAATATTTGTACACCCAGCTGTCAGAGGGGACTGGGTGCTACAAGGTTAGGGCCAGTGAAAGTGGTCATCAAATTAAGGTTTTAGTGGAAGGTGCTGGGATATAGACTTATATGCAAAGAAAGATTACTTTTTTACAACAAAAAAAAAAAAAGTGGGTACCAATATTCGGAAAGGGGAACCAATATCGTCGAATATTCGTTCCTGGGGGAAGATATAGTCTGTGACACCGGTAGGTTCTGGGTGGTCTTTGCGATCAGAAACGAAGCAGGAAGTCCACTCACCCGTACGCTCCGTTGCTGATGAGTTTAATGGTCTGAAAGTCGCCTTCGCTGGGCGGTTTCATCGTCTTTACTTGTCCCTGGGATAAAAAATAGCACAGGGTTAGAAATGGGTTTCTATTCACTTCACCCCAGTCTTAAAACAGCTATTAAATCCAGCATGTGGGAGTGCCAAAGAGCAGGGTTCAAACCCTGGCTGAACCATACACTGCAGGTAATGTGGAAGCCACTCACTGCAAGGCACTCAGAGCAGCGTCTAGCTGGCCAGCACTGCATTCCTGTCTCCTTTGGTGAGCTGGGTTCAGTAACCTAAATCCGTACTGTATGAACTGGTTATAAATCACAGAAGCGGATTTTGCAGCCAGGGTCTATAAATGAAGCTGCACGGCATATGCACAGGAAGACATCTGTCTGCATCGTGGTTAAGATGCAGGTTCACGTCCAGCCTCTGCCCTGTCACGTTAGCAAAGGTTATGAAACACTGAGCGCTAATTGGCTGATATTTCCATGCATGCATAATCGTCTCCGTAAAAAAAAGGGCTTCCTGCTTTCTGTTTTTTAACTTCTGCTCGGATTCCCTGTCTGAAGTGACGGCGTGCAAGCGAGTCAAGGAACGTTTTGCTCATGTTTTTGTGACATCGATTGAAACAGGTTTGCGTACCTCGACGGTGTCGTCTGTCTCGGGGGTGTTGGGACCCTCATTGTCGTAGCTCTCAAGATTCACCATTTCTGAAAAACACAAAAGCAGGCAGGCTGAATGAAATTCCCAGCGTTCGTGTTCATCCCCCAAGCTTTTGTCGCGGGTTTATTCTCCTTGGCTTTGCAACCGTCCTACAACTCGAGCCAAAAGTTTTGCAGCACCTGGA
>CM060285.1:2152733-2170233 GCA_030684275.1 Acipenser oxyrinchus oxyrinchus | reverse complement strand
GCTGACATAGTTAGAAAAGACAGCAATGAACTATCTCAGTGCTAATACAGAACTGAATAGAGAGCTAACACAAATTGAATAGAGTGCTAATACAGAATTGAATTCAGTGCTAATACAGAATTGAATAGAGTGCTAATACAGAATTTAATTATGCGCTAATACAGAATTGAATAGAGTGCTAATACAGAATTGAATTCAGTGCTAATACAGAATTGAATTCAGTGCCAATACAGAATTGAATAGAGTGCTAATACAGAATTTAATTATGCGCTAATACAGAATTGAATAGAGTGCTAATACAGAACTGAATTCAGTGCTAACACAGAATTGAATTCAGTGCCAATACAGAATTGAATAGAGTGCTAATACAGAATTTAATTATGCGCTAATACAGAATTGAATTCAGTGCTAATACAGAACTGAATTCAGTGCTAACACAGAATTGAATTCAGTGCCAATACAGAATTGAATAGAGTGCTAATACAGAATTTAATTATGCGCTAATACAGAATTGAATTCAGTGCTAATACAGAACTGAATTCAGTGCTAACACAGAATTGAATTCAGTGGTATTACCTGAGGCTGCGAGAGCGGGGGCGCATGGCCGGCGACCTTCGACCCCCGTCGTCGTCGGTGATGCTCTCCGTGCTGCCAAAGTGCTTCGACAGGAAGTGCAGCTCGTCCATCGTGGGCTGGAAGGGAAGCTGGTGGAGACGCTCCTGGGACGAGGAAGAGGACTGGAGAGAACGGGAGGGACGAAGGGCAGGAGGAAGGGAGGATGAGACGGGGGAGGAAAAAAAAGACAGGAAGGAAAAGGAGAAAATGTTATTTATGCCGGCCGATGCGCAGTAGAAGGAGGGGAGACACCTGGACAGCATACAGAGGACTCACCGATACAGTGGAGCTGGGGGTGTTGGTTCCATAACCCGATGAAGGCAAAGAAGCCAAAGACCAGCGTCGCCCATCCGCCCTGAGAGAGAGAGAGAGAGAGAGAGAGAGAGAGAGAGAGAGAGAGAGAGAGAGAGAGAGAGAGAGAGACAGCAAGACAGAGACCAGTGTACCCCATCCACCCTGAGAGAGAGAGAGACGAGACAGATGACAGCTGAATCTTATTCAAAGCGATTTACAGAGATTAGGGAGTGAGCTATGCATCATCAACAACTGCTGCTGCTGCTGCAGAGTCACTTCCAATAGGACCTTGTTTGTTTAACGTCTCATCTGAAGGACGGAGCACAAGGAGGTTCAGTGACTTGCTCAGGGTCACACACACACACACACACACACACGCACACACACACACACAGGGAGTCAGTGGCTGAGCCGGGATTTGAACCTCCTGGTATCCAAGCCCCTTCGTCTAACCTCTGGACCACCAAGCCTGCTATACATTGCTGTGTCTGAGGATAAATGTGGAAGCTGTATGTGTGTTGAATATTGGAATGAATAAATGGAAACTCGCTAACATGTCAACTGTTATTGCGCGCAACTCATCTGCAAACACCAAACTGGTTCCCTTTACAGGAGCTTGTTTTAAACTCTGAATTGTTACCTTCTCGAGGAGGCGAAGGAGAAGTGGGCCGGGGTGCTGGGAGAGAAGTTTCGGGGGCTGTCCAACGGGCTGCTTCCTGCAAGACAGGAAACAGAGAAGAGTCCGGCTGAAAACGGAATGGCGCAATCACTTCCATGAAATAAATAAAATGACGTCTTCCCCAAACAAGATTTCAATCTGGGGCGTTTCCACAGATTTTGGGGTCCTGTATCCGTTTGTTCAAATCATTTGAGACACATTCTTTTAAGGGTACCATCATAATTCTTGATAGCTTCGGTCACACTTCAAAAGAGCAAAAAAACAAATGACAGCACTTCGTTCAATCTGGCATCACGGGTAAGCGGTTAAATTCCGCGCGGCACTTTGTGGCATCAATCTGTCTCCACTCTCGCATTGATTTGTTTTCATGTAGCTGCTCGAAAATCCGACCGGGCTTTTAGTTGCTATGGAGTTTATTTAACTGACAGCAAGCAGCAGGACCTAGACTGAGCCACAGATGAAGGCGTGCTTGTCTGAGTGCAGTTTGATATGGCTGGATTCGATTAGAACCACAAGCTCTTAAGAGGTTTGCTCATTCACTGTGAAGCACACTGGGATGACATGAGGAGTGCTATATAGAGTAACTAGACCCTGATATCGATGCGATCCAGCCCTCTGAAATGTCTTTATAATATATAGCGCTAGACCCTGATATTGATGCGATCCAGCCCCCTGAAATGTCTTTATAATATATAGCGCTAGACCGTGATATTGATGCGATCCAGCCCTCTGAAATATCTTTATAATATACAGCACTAGACCCTGATATTGATGCGATCCAGCCCTCTGAAATGTCGTTATAATATATAGCGCTAGACCGTGATATTGATGCGATACAGCCCTCTGAAATGTCTTTATAATATATAGCACTAGACCCTGATATTGATGCGATACAGCCCTCTGAAATATCTTTATAATATATAGGACTAGACCCTGATATTGATGCGATCCAGCCCCCTGAAATGTCTTTATAATATATAGCACTAGACCCTGATATTGATGCGATACAGCCCTCTGAAATATCTTTATAATATATAGCACTAGACCCTGATATTGATGCGATCCAGCCCCCTGAAATGTCTTTATAATATATAGCACTAGACCCTGATATTGATGCGATACAGCCCTCTGAAATATCTTTATAATATACAGCACATCCTGATCACAGCACAGCCCAGTCCAAGGTACTTACCGATATGCCCTGGCAGGGGGGAGTGTGGGCGGGGCAGCGTGGGGGAGGTGCTTGTCAGAATGAGGCTCTTACGATTGCTGGTTCGACAACTGTGCAAAAACAAGAGCAAAAAAACATGATAAGAAAAGTCAAAAGGGCAAAGAGATAGCTTTCAGAAAATGCTATCATATTGTCTTAAAAGGTGACAACGCTGTCTTTAAATACTCTAAAATTCTAAATACTGCCTTCAAATACTGCCTACTGGCCGAGCACCTGCAGGCCTGCCTGTATGCAAGTCAGAACTGCGTGGTCCTCTGACGCTGGACGTTAAGGAGATGGCTGCACGGCGGGCTTGCAGAGTGAAAAAAAAAAGAGGACGGCTGACGTCAGCATTCGTTTCGGAGGATGAGAGTGCTCGTCTTGAGTTAGTTCAGGGGTTGCAGCGGTGAGCCAGGTGGAATAACAATTTGACATTCCAAAATTGGGAGAAATTGGAAAATTAATACAAATAATTGTTAAACAAAACATTGAATTACACGCCACTTTGTAGTTTCCCATAGAGTTAACGGAAAACTGACAATTAAAAAATATGACGAAATCTAACATGAAATACTGTACTGCTATTATGGCTTCCGGTAGACTTTTTCACAATATCATTTTGTGGTTTCTTTCATTACATGATGTGAAATAAAATATCAAAATTATTTTCATATCTTTTTGTTTTTTTGAATTATGTCTCAATCCTATAATTCTAGACGATGCAAAACTTTGGGCCAGAGCTGTACATATAGATCACATTTTTTATTTTATTTTTTTAATTGGAGAAAGTGAATTAAAAAACGTTATTTTTAGCCGCACACCGTTTGGCTTGACGTCAGTCGTGTTAAAATCCAGCTCATTTCCATGTGCATCCATTACCACCCCAACACCATGATTATGTGAGAAATTAGATTTGATTAAAAAAAGAGATTGCTTTCACACAATGTGATTTTAGCAAGCTAATAATGTAACAAAGTAACAAGACACCAAACAGCCATCAAGCATGCAGAGCAGCAGTGTGGAGTAGTGGTTAGGGCTCTGGACTCTTGACTGGAGGGTCGTGGGTTCAATCCCCAGGTGGGGGGACACTGCTGCTGTACCCTTGAGCAAGGTACTTTACCTAGATTGCTCCAGTAAAAACCCAACTGTATAAATGGGTATGTAAAAATAAGGTGATATCTTGTAACAATTGTAAGTCGCCCTGGATAAGTGAGTCTGCTAAGAAATAAATAATAATCAGGCATTTCTGTGGCTCCCATCTCCATGTCTTATTATTCACTACAATGCTTTCTACAGCTGCATCAACACATGCATTCAAATCTATAAATATTGCAATGTATTAAATTCCTCGAGAAAGACTTGTAGTCCAAATGTTTGTTATTGAATATAGTTGCTTTTAGTATTTCTCTTTACAGGAAATCAGAGAAATAATCAGTCTCGTGCACAGACAATGACAAGGCCTCCAGATGTCCCTAATTTGCATGTCTTTTTCATTCACCACAATACACACCATTGGAGAAAACATCAGAGATCAACCACACACAGACACAGCACAAAACAAAAAACCTCCAGCCGGGATCGAATTCGCTTTACAGTGGAACAGGTGGTGTCGTTTTGTTACTGAGAGTGTCTTTTGATGAGCTGTACAATGGACGAATAGACAGCCAAGCTGAAAAATCAGTTATTTCATCAACACCCAACCCCCCCGTTGCCATAGCTGAAAAAACAACATTAGCGCTATCCATAGAAGAACATAAGAAAGTTTACAAACAAGAGGAGGCCATTCGGCCCGTCTTGCTTGTTTGGTTGTTAGTAGCTTATTGATCCCAGAACCTCATCACGCAGCTTCTTGATGGATCCCAGGGTGTCAGCTTCAACAACATTACTGGGGAGTTGGTTCCAGACCCTCACAATTCTCTGTGTAAAAAAAGTGCCTCCTATTTTCTGTTCTGAATGCCCCTTTATCTAATCTCCACTTGTGACCCCTGGTCCTTGTTTCTATTTTCAGGTTGAAAAAGTCCCCTGGGTCGACATTGTCTATACCTTTTAGGATTTTGAATGCTTGAATCAGATCGCCACGTAGTCTTCTTTGTTCAAGACTGAATAGATTCAATTCTTTTAGCCTGTCTGCATACGACATGCCTTTTAAACCCGGGATAATTCTGGTCGCTCTTCTTTGCACTCTTTCTAGAGCAGCAATATGCTTTTTGTAACGAGGTGACCAGAACTGAACACAATATTCTAGGTGAGGTCTTACTAATGCATTGTAAAGTTTTAACATGACTTCCCTTGATTTAAATTCAACACTTCTCACAATATATCCAAGCATCTTGTTGGCCTTTTCTACAGCTTCCCCACATTGTCTAGATGAAGACATTTCTGAGTCTATGTGTCTATAGAGTCGATGACAATCACAGAACAGTACAGGATAGAGATGGTTATGGATAGCTGTATGCTGTGGTATGAGATCAATTTAAAAACCCTTCTTGTGTTCTCAAGATACCAAGATATAAGTGTGACGACACACACAGCTGTGACCAAAGGTTTGTCATCACAATATTCAAATACGCACTTCAGCATTCAAATATTCAAATATGAAATGAAACCTAAAACAAGATTTTCGAATGAAAGCTTTGCAATGCCACAGAACATAACAACGCTCTATTCATAATAATAATAATAATAATAATAATAATAATAATAATAATAATAATATTGAATTGAAATCTTAAAATGTTAAAAGGTTTGAAGCTAAATGAAATGAAATTTAAATATTGACAGGAAATGCATTAGCGTCGAGTATGAAAGTCTGAGATCTCTCAGGAGGGCCGCAGGGCAGCTGGCTCATGACTGCCCTCGCGAACGGGTTTCAGAGTCTCCCAACACTCATAATCACAGCCGGTGCACAAACTGCAAAGTGTTACATAAGTCTGTCCTTCCTTCTCCGTTATTTATTCAGCAGAGGGAGGCTGCTCAGAGAGTATAAGAGCCTCCCTTTCTCTTTCTCTGCTCCACCAGCACAGAGCAGGGGGAGGCTGTTCAGAGAGTATAAGAGCCTCCCTTTCTCTTTCTCTGCTCCACCAGCACAGAGCAGAGGGAGGCTGTTCAGAGAGTATAAGAGCCTCCCTTTCTCTTTCTCTGCTCCACCAGCACAGAGCAGAGGGAGGCTGTTCAGAGAGTATAAGAGCCTCCCTTTCTCTTTCTCTGCTCCACCAGCACAGAGGGAGGCTGTTTAGAGAGTATAAGAGCCTCCCTTTCTCTTTCTCTGTTCCAGCAGCACAGAGCAGAGGGAGGCTGTTCAGAGAGTATAAGAGCCTCCCTTTCTCTTTCTCTGCTCCACCAGCACAGAGCAGAGGGAGGCTGTTCAGAGAGTATAAGAGCCTCCCTTTCTCTTTCTCTGTTCCAGCAGCACAGAGCAGAGGGAGGCTGTTCAGAGAGCATAAGAGCCTCCCTTTCTCTTTCTCTGTTCCAGCAGCACAGAGCAGAGGGAGGCTGTTCAGAGAGTATAAGAGCCTCCCTTTCTCTTTCTCTGCTCCACCAGCACAGAGCAGAGGGAGGCTGTTCAGAGAGTATAAGAGCCTCCCTTTCTCTTTCTCTTTCTCTGCTCCACCAGCACAGAGCAGAGGGAGGCTGTTCAGAGAGTATAAGAGCCTCTCTTTCTATTTCTCTGCTCCACCAGCACAGAGCAGAGGGAGGCTGTTCAGAGAGTATAAGAGCCTCCCTTTCTCTTTCTGGAGCACACCCCCCCCAGCTAACACACCCAGGAGACGGTCAGCAGTCACTAGATGGATTTATGGGCCGTTTTTAATGGCTCAATCATCCCACGCTGCAGTCACGTGAAAGTGAAATTAGCATTGCTGCAAGGTGATTGTGAAGCAGTATAGCAATGACGGAAAGGGTTTCCATAAATTAATACAGAAATAATGAATTAATAAATCAAATAAATAAATGTTAATAAATTATGTTCATATGTGTTTAAAAAAATAAAAATAAAAGATGCCTCAATCCTACCATTCCAGGTGATGCAAAACGTTTGCCTGTAGATCTGCTTTGAAAGAAACAGCTGCTACAGCAAGCATGCATTGTAGTATTTTTTTTTATCAGGTACTACACTCGGCGAAGGGATTTCTCTGTTTGCAGACCTTGCTTTCAGATAGTCTTGCACTTTCATGGTCGCCTGGAAAGAGAAATTGCCCCCGTCCTCTTCGGAACCTTCTTCCTATCTTTAACCAATCAGCATTGAGTGTTTGGCCACGGAACCCATTTCAAGAATGTTCGCACATTCCGATATTTGCTGCCACTCAGCACCAAGCAGACAGAACACAGTGGGAGCGGGTATTCCTGCGCCCAGCGCGCTGCCGTTTCAAGAGCATCACAGCTGCTGACTAATGCTTGGCACCTCTTTCAAACCTTAGCCTCAGACTGTCCAGCAAAATCAATATGTTTTAGCTGCATTAGCCTGCGTATTGCAAGAGTCTTGTGTCATCTGTGGCATAGCGACCCAGACAACCCTTTCTGAGTCCTGAAACATCCAAACATCCGGTCCTTGTGCAGATTCACCATGGAGGACAGATTCACCACAATGAGAATAGTTCAATATCACTGCATTAAAAGTCCTTCAATATTGATCCTTTTTCTTAACCCATTAAGTACCCAATTAACACACACACACACACACACACACGCACGCACACACACATGCACGCACACACAGAGACACGCACGCAAGCACATGCTCTCTGCAAACCAAAACACGCGCATATATGCCTGAAACAACATCTCATAAAAACACTGCATAGTATAGAAAATGTCTCGCTCCAGAATCTCTCATTCGCATGAACAAAAAAACCAGGCTGGACAACAGATCGCTTCAAATAGAAACGTCACAAAACTGGCCTTTCAATGTTAAAAGGATGCACAGTACAGTACGTCATCAATATGCATTGAGATAACATACCCACAAAAACATCACAGCCATTAAATATACATTTCTATATATATATAAATACACATATATAAATCTATCTATCTATCTCTCTAGCTATCTCTCTATCTATATGATACACACACACACATATGTACAGTGACACCAGGAGAAAACAGCACCACTGCAAAACCAAAATAAAAATGATTGAATAAATAAAAAGATAACGATACTACAACTAATAATAATATGAATAATATTAGCAGGCTTTCAAGGTTACCTTTTGGTGCGTCGGAACATTTTGCTGTCTAAAAATCTAGGAGCAGAGCAACTGGACAGGGCTGCCCAGAAGGATTCAGTCATGATCCTCGGGAGATGACATTGTCATGGCTGTGAGCGAGCGAGCGAGCGTGTGTGTGTGTGTGTGTGTGTGTGTGTGTGTGTGTGTGTGTGTGTGTGTGCGCGCACGCTCATTAAAGAGAGGTTAGCAAAGGAGAAAGAGGAGAGACGAGAGAGAGAGAGGAGAGGATAGGAGAGAGGAGATGAGAGAGAGGAGAGAGCGAGAGAGGGGAGGGGTGAAACGTCTCTCTGCTTCAGTCTTGCCACACACACAGCAACCCTCGGCTGGTCTCAAGGGTACGCAGAGAGGGGAAGCAAAAGCCAGGAAGGGAGGGATGGAGGGGGTGGAGGCAGGGATGGAGGGGTGGAGGGAGGGAGGGAGGGAGGGATGGAAAGGCAGTAGATGATGTGAAAGGAGAGAGAGCTGCTTGAAGCACTGAGGTTGAAAGTCTCTCTCTCTCTGTCTCTCTCTCTCTCTCTGGCTCTCTCCTGCTGCAGCTGAGGCGGACTTAACCCTTTCATTACCTTTTCCGACACTGCTGTCTGTGCGCCGCTGAGGCCCAGGGGCTGGGGTGTAAGAACACGGTGTAGCAGACTCAATCAAACCGAAAAAGGAAAAGGTCCGGGCTAAAGCACCTTTATAATATAACAATTCATTTTGTGTTGGTCCCCATGGCTTTTATTTTGCCAGCTTCAATTAAACGTGCATTGATCGTTGAATCTCCGCCCTGATTAGAGTCTCACAGTTATCTATTACGTTACCAGCACACAGTTATCTATTACATTACCAGCACACAGTTATCTATTAAGTTACCAGCACACAGTTACCTATTACATTAACAGCACACAGTTATCTATAACGCTACCAGCACACAGTTATCTGTTACGTTACCAGCACACAGTTATCTATTACGTTACCAGCACACAGTTATCTATTACATTACCAGCACACAGTTATCTATAACGCTACCAGCACACAGTTATCTGTTACGTTACCAGCACACAGTTATCTATTACATTACCAGCACACAGTTATCTATTACGTTACCAGCACACAGTTATCTATTACATTAACAGCACACAGTTATCTATTACGTTACCAGCACACAGTTATCTGTTACGTTACCAGCACACAGTTATCTATTACATTACCAGCACACAGTTATCTGTTACGTTACCAGCAACCAGTTATCTGTTACGTTACCAGCACACAGTTATCTATTACGTTACCAGCACACAGTCACTTCACTTGTGTTTGGAGGGTCCATTTCTTTGCTTCTTAATCATGCATGTGTCATTGCATATATTATAGTATTATTATTTTATTATTATTGTTAATTAGTCATAGTCAAAATGTTAGTATTAATGAGTCATTCAGCAGACACTTTTATCCAAAGTGACTTACAGAGACCAGGGAGTGAACTATGCATCATCAACAACTGCTGCTGCTGCTGCAGAGTCACTTCCAATAGGAGCTCGTTTGTTTGACGTCTCATCCGAAGGACGGAGCACAAGGAGGTTCAGTGACTTGCTCAGGGTCACACACACACACACACACACACACACACACACACACACACACACACACACACGGAGACAGTGGCTGAGCCGGGATTTGAACCTCATCACATTGCATGAAGAGTGAAGCGGTCAAGGTCTATGCCAGGGGAACCGGGGCTACAAGAGACAGATTAAAACAACACGCATGCTGAGGAAGCTGCTTCCCCCTGAGCGTCACCTTCAAACAAAAACTTCACAAAGTTGTTCAGAAATCTGACGAATCTGTAACAATATGTGCGGTCCAGTGGTTAAAGAAAAGGGCTTGTAACCAGGAGGTCCCCCGGTTCAAATCCCACCTCAGCCACTGACTCATTGTGTGACCCTGGAGAAATCCTTTGTCTGGTGGAGGGGTTTGGGGGTGCTGTGATTTTGGGTACTGGTTTAGATTTTGTTTCTTCCTGTCTTTTGTTTGTTTTTGTTGAATCAACCGCAGCTTTCCGTCTCCGGGTCTATTTCCTCAGCTGGTAGCTAGCCTGTGCCGTGACTCTACCCTGTCACAACGTGAAGCAAAGACTCCCTGCTGTTTCTAAATACCAGTCCCTCCCACAGCAATCAATTGAATTCATTAACCCTGTAGTAGAGCATGGGTTTACAAGAACATAAGAACATAAGAAAGTTTACAAACGAGAGGAGGCCATTCAGCCCATCTTGCTCATTTGGTTGTTAGTAGCTTATTGATCCCAGAATCTCATCAAGCAGCTTCTTGAAGGATCCCAGGGTGTCAGCTTCAACAACATTACTGGGGAGTTGGTTCCAGACCCTCACAATTCTCTGTGTAAAAAAGTGCCTCCTATCTTCTGTTCTGAATGCCCCTTTATCTAATCTCCATTTGTGACCCCTGGTCCTTGTTTCTTTTTTCAGGTCAAAAAAGTCCCCTGGGTCGACATTGTCTATACCTTTTAGGATTTTGAATGCTTGAATCAGTAGTCTTCTTTGTTCAAGACTGAACAGATTCAATTCTTTTAGCCTGTCTGCATACGACATGCCTTCTGGTCGCTCTTCTTTGCACTCTTTCTAGAGCAGCAATATCCTTTTTGTAACAAGGTGACCAGAAGACACTTTCAAGCAGCACAAAAATGGTTTATCCAAGCCCTGCGCTCCAGTAAATTGGCTTCAGCAGGATGGCAATGTGAAAGCTAAGCCCCAGCGAGTCGTCAAAACAAACCCAGCCCTTGGGAGGCTTTCTCCAATCCTCTAACAGCGGGGCCCGCTTCGGTCAAAGCTTTCAAAACACACTCGCTGTGCAATGCTAGCTGCTGGGTGCTTCTGAACCCCACTGACAGGAGAGAGAATCCGTGAGGAACGACAAATAACATGACCCTGGGGGGCTGTAATAAATGAGACAGGGAGCTTGGGAGGGGAAGCGAGCAACTTAGTCCAGATCAGCACCAAGGACAGCAGCCAGAGAGCCCTGTGCTGTGCTGTTCAGAGCAAAGGTTGCATGCTGCAGGAGGTGCTGGCTCTGCTGATCGGTGCTTAGCAGCTCTAGCAAGGACAGGACCTTGTTTTACCTCTCCCTTGCTTTTTACGAGCTGTGCAATTATGTCGTGGGTTCTGTTGAGACAGCGAGTGACGAGGGTATGGAAATCCTTCAAGAGCCGACGAAGTTCTGAGATCAATCAGCTGCTTGGAACCGTGTGATTTATAATAAGTTCATGCATGGCGTGTCAGGGTTTGTTTTTTTTTGTATAAGAGACATCATTTCGTGCAGTTTGAGCAGCTCAGCTTCGCTCTGCGATCCTCTCGTTCACACTGCACGAGATGACAGCTCTAATTATTATTATTATTATTATTATTATTTGTTTATTTAGCAGACGCCTTTATCCAAGGCGCCTTACAGAGACTAGGGTGTGTGAACTATGCATCAGCTGCAGAGTCACTTACAATTACGTCTCACCCAAAAGACGGAGCACAAGGAGGTGAAGTGACTTGCTCAGGGTCACACAATGAGTCAGTGGCTGAGGTGGGATTTGAACTGGGGACCTCCTGGTTACAAGCCCTTTTCTTTAACCACTGAACCACACAGCCTATCAAGGAGAGACCGTTTCCACTCCTCTATCTGGTTTGCATGTGATACAGTTCCGTGCACATCACCCCACATAGCCAAGATGAAACCCAAAGCATTATCACTCACCTGCTGCTTTTCCTCGGCAAGGGCAGGTCCTTCTGTGAAGACAATGAAAAAAAAGAATCAGATTTATTACATCTTGGAGGCAGCTCCCCCCCCCCCCCCCAATGCATTTAAGGGGCAGCAGTGTGGAGTAGTGGTTAGGGCTCTGGACTCTTGACCGGAGGGTCGTGGGTTCAATCCCAGGTGGGGGGGACACTGCTGCTGTACCCTTGAGCAAGGTACTTTACCTAGATTGCTCCAGTAAAAACCCAATTGTATAAATGGGTACGTAAAAATGATGTGTAATAATGTAATTGTATGTAAAAATAATGTGATATCTTGTAACAATTGTAAGTCGCCCTGGATAAGGACGTTTGCTACTAAATAATAAATTTAAAAACTATTAACAGTAGTCTCTCCTTTTGGACTGGACCTGTTCGGATTCTTGGTTTGTTAGGAGTGCTGATCGCAAACTTGTAGCGGGAAAATGTTCTCTGAACCTGCTAGAGAATAAATACCAGGCATGGAGGCGACACAGACAGAGAAGCCTCTAATACCTCCAGGATCATCGTGGATCAGCGGTGAATCAGTCTGAGGACTCTCCCCAGAGGTTCAGGCAATCTGATCAGTTGTCTATCTCTGTTAGCGACACATATTGGATTTAAACAATCACGCTCAAGGCAGAATGCAATGTGGGTATTGGGAACTAATGAATGGCAAACATTGTTCAGATTTGAAACGCAGTCTGGTCTTTCATTCCTAGACTTTGCAAGCTGTACCATACTAAAAATGTTTAGCGTTTGTTTCATGTGTTTGAGACTTCTGCTTCAGTCGATAATAACCCTTTGATTAGAACATGCATAGACGGCTGAACCTGTTTCTCACACTCCCAGAAATGTTATAGTGAAGTTTCTGCAGCTGCTGTCAGCCTGGATTTCACTGCGCTGGCACAGCGCACATGTTAAAAATATAAATATAAAACCACAATTGTATCGGATTACAGGCAAAAGTGTGGTGAAGATTGGTGTCAAACGAAGGTTGTTAGTGCACTGACCCAACTGTGTGGTCCAGTGGTTAAAGCAAAGGGCTTGTAACCAGGAGGTCCCCGGTTCAAATCCCACCTCAGCCACTGACTCATTGTGTGACCCTGAGCAAGTCACTTCACCTCCTTGTGCTCCGTCTTTCGGGTGAGACGTAGTTGTAAGTGACTCTGCAGCTGATGCATAGTTCACACGCCCTAGTCTCTGTAAGTCGCCTTGGATAAAGGCGTCTGCTAAATAAATTAGTAATAATAATAATATAAACGAGGCCACTGCACCCTTTTCAAGTCTTTACAACTCAGTCAATGACTTCTAGTCGAAACGTTACTCATTAAATCTCAACGTGGGTCCTCGTCAGCTCAGGAATCCTTTGAGAAATGATTAGACCGAGCCAGCCCATCTTTCCATGGATGCTTCACTGCCCACATCAAAGCCACTGCTGGGAGCAAGAAGATCAGTTACAATTCATACCCACTAATACTTTAAAAGGGGTCCTTGAAGCGGGTCTGCCCCTTCAACAGTAGGCATTGATAGATTTGATTAAACTCAGATTAGAGGCTTCTTACTTGGAGATGGGTTGGTTTTTTTTGGTTATTTCCTGATAGTCCTGTATTGATGTCTTCTCTGAGGCTCTCAGTGTAATTGGGTTAACACAGGGCTGGTCTCTTAGTCTGCTTTCTCATCCTATCCTCTGTGGACAGCTCTGTCATCCACATTGGCTGTTGTCTTTTCAGGGAGGGATTGGGTAGGTTTTGTTGCTCCCTCTCTCACCCCCTAAGAGAAAGGGTGCTGCCTCCAGTCCAGGGCAGGCTTGAGGCATGGAGACTGAACTGCTCCCTCCCTCCCTCACCCCCCTAAGAGAAAGGGTGCTCCCTCCAGTCCAGGGCAGGTTTGAGGCATGGAGACTGAACTGCTCCCTCCCTCCCTCACCCCCCCTAAGAGAAACGGTGCTCCCTCCAGTCCAGGGCAGGCTTGAGGCATGGAGACTGAACTGCTCCCTCCCTCTCACCCCCTAAGAGAAAGGGTGCTCCCTCCAGTCCAGGGCAGGCTTGAGGCATGGAGACTGAACTGCTCCCTCCCTCCCTCACCCCCCTAAGAGAAAGGGTGCTCCCTCCAGTCCAGGGCAGGCTTGAGGCATGGAGACTGAACTGCTCCCTCCCTCCCTCACCCCCCTAAGAGAAAGGGTGCTCCCTCCAGTCCAGGGCAGGCTTGAGGCACAGAGACTGAACTGCTCCCTCCCAAACCTGTATTAGGAACAGTTCCTTCTAAAGGGGCCAGACAGTGTATCGCTACCACAGAGCGAACTGCCTGTCCCAAACTCCTCGTGGTAGAGCTGTGATCTCCCTGAGGCTCGGCTCTGGCTTCTTCAGGGATTATTAATTGATAGCAATTGGGATTTATTTTGGTAAGGGATGAGCTAGTTGACTAAATGTCACACAGTGACAGCATGGCAGTCTGTTAAGCCTGCCAGTGGGTTACCAGAAGTGACATCACCTTCACTGGCACAAACCCTTCAATAAACCAGGGTGCAGTGACTCATCATCACCAGTAAAGCAGGATGGGTGATGAATCCTCAGACAGACACAGACGTAAGAAATAAAGCCAGAATGGGCACAGATGGGTCGTTCATCACATCGGGGGGGTAGCGCGCTATTACATAAGGGGTTAGACAACCCTTTGAATGCTTCATGCCTCAGCGGCTGTAACCGGAAATGACAAGCCCGCATTGCACCTTCGCAATCGCCCGGTTCTGAGTGCGGACCCTCAGAGACACTGATGATGGATGAAACGTTTGTCTGCTTGACATTCCTGTACGTTTTACACGAGGATCTTTTAAGTTATGGCTGTAGTTTGATTTGTGCCCCCACAATGCATCGATTGAAGCATTCTCTACTGGACCCCTTAACCTGAATTCTATTTTAGTCTTGTTCCCCTCCCCCTGCTGGACCATAAGCACATTACAGCTGCAACCACGGTCCCTACACCAGGAAATAGAAACTCTTCCGCATCCTTAAGTTAACCTTTCAAATTGTTTCTCGCTTGCTGTGGAGCCTCGGAGTTACAAACACATGGGGGCTCTTCATAGGATTGTATTGTCTCAGCAACAGGCATTACTGTCAGTGCTTTAGTGTTCCTGCTTTACTGCAGGGGTAGAAAGTCTACTAATCTGAGTCTATAAGACTTTTAAAACTTATGTGAAGCAGTCCCTTCGACCAAACTCCTGAACTGGTCAAAACTAAGCTCTCAGAAGCACATTCAGGTTTCATTTTGATGGAGCATTTTATTTTGAAAATGAGTACTTTCAGTTCATTGAATAGTCCTTCTAAATGCTTTGTTCCATGAATGTTTTGACAAGAATACAGTGGGACTGTTTCAAGTCTTCTCTTTCTAATTTCAACCTTCATTCAGAGCATTCCTGTGAATCAACGTAGCTATATATACACCGTTTATGACTTAATCTCTTCCACAACAAACTTGTAAAAAAATCTCAGGTACTCTCGCAACAAACCACTTTTCCTCTCAGAAGTTCATATGAAGGTTACACCATCACAAATGTGTCACGAGGCTATGCAATTTAGATTTATTTTGTCACTTTTGTCCAAAAGTCAGCATGTTTTTTTTTTAATTAATAAAGTTCTGGGTTTAACTTAAAGTATTAATTTTCAAAATAAAATGCTCCAGCAAACTTCACCCTGAATTTACACCAGTTTGGTCTAAGGGGCTGCAAGTCTTATTCCCGGCACACATTTTTCTTGACATGCATTTTAAAATTTGCTTTGTCAGAGGAAAGAGGATTTTCTCCATTGCAAAAAAACAAAACCAGGTTTTCATTGATGTAGTGACCAGAACGTCATCGTAATGAAAGACTGGCTGACAAATTTGCACAGAAGCGATTCATTTTTTTTTATATCAAGTTAAATAATAACACCCCAAAAAAACTTGTAAATGCAATGACAAACGTTTCTCTGTGATTAAGAAATCCTTCACGCACTTATTGGGAGTCCACGTCACCCAGCTGCAAACACAGACCGAGAACGAATCACAACGTGTGTCACTTCAAGTAACAAAGTTTAGTATGTCTTAATTTGCACCGGGGTTGGCGTGATGAGCCGTCGCGCACGCGTGACTCGGAACTCCCCGATGTTCTAACGAAACCGCTCCGAGTTTACTTCGTGGCTGGCGCGGTGACTGCTGTCCGAGGTGCTGATCGCGTAAAACCAGCTTGTCCGTGCTCCTGCGCATTACAACGCTGGAATCAGAGACATGTTTGTAAATATCTATAGACTGTACCTGAAGCCTTCTCCGACGAATGATACCGGAGTCGTCCATGGTGCCGGCCGGGGCCGCTTGATGCGTTGTCGGTTGTCTCCAAGTCCAGTCGTGAACTTGGCACTATCCGAGAGTTACCCCGTTAGCTCTGCGACATACAGAACATTTCCCCCCCAAAAAAATCCTGGCCGGGGTGAGTGAAGCAGAACTCCAAGCAACCGGAGAGCAAACACACAGAACCAGAACACAACAAAACGGTCAAGCGAGTCCAAAAAAAAAAAAAAAACGAAGAAAAAACACCAGCAAAACAAATCAGAGTTTATAATAATAATAATAAAAAACATATACAGTATTCTTCAATTTCTGAATGAGTGAAACTAACGAGAAACTCTACTGAGGGCGCGTGATACAGTCAACCATGCAGAATCCATATGCGCTTCCCAATCGTTTCTGCGCTCCAAACATTTACTGTGTTTTGTTTTCGTTCTGGGGTGCAGGTTGTCCTTATCATGGTGCTTCCAGATTCGTTTATTCAATTCGTATTCACGCACACACGAATGCTATCTGTGCATGGTGGCGGCCCTGCGTGAATTGAACACGTCTTTGGCGATCTGACCCGTATTCGCTTTGCGGGCGGCACCGCACGCAGATGCCTGTTGTTAAAACGATATCCACAAAGCTGCTTTGCTGCAGCATACCCGTGAAGGGCGCTACACCAGGCCCGGGGGACCGACACACACCGTCCTGTAAATCATCTTGGAACTGACAGTTTCCATACAAAAACACCGACCGGTAAATACGTGTCATATACCTACTGCGGAGAGAAACGTGTATATGACCTGCAGCTACAGCCACAAAATACAGACACCCCGGCACGTCCGCGCTCTGTGTTCACATCTGCAAAAACAAACCCTCGCAAACAAGTCAAACGTGCACATCTTATCTTATATGATATTATAGATCATGTTTTATATTTATATTGATTATATCAACGAGGTGCTGCTAAATCGAAAATGCTTTCTCCGCTGCAGCAAAACCTCTCTGTTCGCTAATAAGAGAATCTAAGGCACTGAATATGTGGCACTAATATCTCTCTCTCTCTCTCTCTCTCTCTCTCTCTCTCTCTCTCTCTCTCTCTCTCTCTCTCTCTCTCTCAATTCAATTTTCAATTTGAAGACAAAAGCGGTGTCTCACTTTTAACCCCTGCAGGTTCCCCGGATGTGCAGTCAAATTAACGCTGTAAGGGCGAGTCGCTTTGGCAGTGGAAGCGGCGACTGCGCCTGCGCGCTGTCCTGTGCGGGGGGGGGGGGCTGTGTTATAATATTATGGAACAGTAATATTTTGCAAAGGACACGGATAGGGTGTCGGCAATGGTTTTTATTTTCAATTTTTTATACAGCTAAATTCACTTTTTTTCCAGATATATTTCAGCACATGTTGGTTATCGGTTCTGAGCGAG
>CM060285.1:2140233-2147733 GCA_030684275.1 Acipenser oxyrinchus oxyrinchus | reverse complement strand
GCTGTATTCGTCGAAGTGTAACTGCACAGCTTAGACCACAAGCGTTGCACCCCCCTGTAGAGTGAACTCATGTTGCTTCATGAAGAGGAATGAAACCCGCTGAATGACAGTACAAAATACAAATTACTATTTTTTATTTAATTTATATATATATATATATATATATATATATATATATATATATATATATATATATATATATATATATATATAATGGCGCACTTCTAAAATCCTTATTCTGTTTTTTTTTTTAAATTAAAAAATAATTAATTTATTTATTTTGTGGTTTGTGAACCGTTATCAAAATTCTCTAAAAGACTGTCTTGCTCATCGTGACTGAAACCGGCTTGCAACAGGGAGCTGCAGATTTTGCACACTACGTCATGTGAGGGACAGTCCGTCTGCACAAAAGTTTGTGCTGCATATTGCAAGTGTTTCCAATGCCCCCCCATCTCCCCCCATCCCCCAGTGATTAAAAAATAAATACATGCAGATGTGACCAAAAGTTTAGCATCGCCCTTTAGAAAATAAGTTTAAAGGAACGTCAGGTGATCAAGAAATAAAACTTCCAAGCCCTGATTATTTTAAGTCACAGTTATTGGTTCGGAGCTACCGCAGTTTAAAGTCCTCATCCGCCCGCTTAGCTCTGTGCTGTTGTTAGTAATGAACACACAGGGCGACCTCGAGAGACCGAATCGAGGGCATCAGAAACATGCTCTCTAACGAGCTTACTCAAAAATACCCGGATTAATACCCGGAATGAGCTTTTAGGAGAGGTTAATGGGTACATTAACACACTATAAAAAAATGTATGGACATGTTACACAGTTAGACCCTGATATTGATGCGATCCAGCCCTCTGAAATATCTTTATAATACACAGCACTAGACCCTGATATTGATGCGATCCAGCCCTCTGAAATGTCTTTATAATATACAGCGCTAGACCCTGATACTGATGCGATCCAGCCCTCTGAAATGTCTTTATAATATATAGCACTAGACCCTGATATTGATGCGATCCAGCCCTCTGAAATGTCTTTATAATACACAGCACTAGACCCTGATATTGATGCGATCCAGCCCTCTGAAATGTCTTTATAATATACAGCACTAGACCCTGATATTCATGTGATCCAGCCCTCTGAAATGTCTTTATAATATACAGCACTAGACCCTGATATTGATGCGATCCAGCCCTCTGAAATGTCTTTATAATATACAGCACTAGACCCTGATACTGATGCGATCCAGCCCTCTGAAATGTCTTTATAATATACAGCACTAGACCCTGATATTGATGCGATCCAGCCCTCTGAAATGTCTTTATAATATACAGCACTAGACCCTGATATTGATGCGATCCAGCCCTCTGAAATGTCTTTATAATATACAGCACTAGACCCTGATATTGATGCGATCCAGCCCTCTGAAATGTCTTTATAATATACAGCACTAGACCCTGATATTGATGCGATCCAGCCCTCTGAAATGTCTTTATAATATACAGCACTAGACCCTGATATTGATGCGATCCAGCCCTCTGAAATGTCTTTATAATATACAGCACTAGACCCTGATATTGATGCGATCCAGCCCTCTGAAATGTCTTTATAATATACAGCACTAGACCCTGATATTGATGCGATCCAGCCCTCTGAAATGTCTTTATAATATACAGCACTAGACCCTGATATTGATGCGATCCAGCCCTCTGAAATGTCTTTATAATATACAGCACTAGACCCTGATATTGATGCGATCCAGCCCTCTGAAATGTCTTTATAATATACAGCACTAGACCCTGATATTGATGCGATCCAGCCCTCTGAAATGTCTTTATAATATACAGCACTAGACCCTGATATTGATGCGATCCAGCCCTCTGAAATGTCTTTATAATATACAGCACTAGACCCTGATATTGATGCGATCCAGCCCTCTGAAATGTCTTTATAATATACAGCACTAGACCCTGATATTGATGCGATCCAGCCCTCTGAAATGTCTTTATAATATACAGCACTAGACCCTGATATTGATGCAATCCAGCCCTCTGCAATGTCTTTATAATATACAGCACTAGACCCTGATATTGATGCGATCCAGCCCTCTGCAATGTCTTTATAATATACAGCACTAGACCCTGATATTGATGCGATCCAGCCCTCTGAAATGTCTTTATAATATACAGCGCTAGACCCTGATATTGATGCGATCCAGACCTCTGAAATATCTTTATAATATACAGCACTAGACCCTGATATTGATGCGATCCAGCCCTCTGAAATGTCTTTATAATATACAGCACTAGACCCTGATATTGATGCGATCCAGCCCTCTGAAATGTCTTTATAATATACAGCACTAGACCCTGATATTGATGCGACCCAGCCCTCTGAAATGTCTTTATAATATACAGCGCTAGACCCTGATATCGATGCGATCCAGTATTATGAATGATATGTAAGATACTAACTAACATTGTATTTGAGTCTCGTCTGTAATCTAATAACCTTTATCTAAAGACCTTTGACAGCGAGGATCAGGCAGATTATTTGAACGCGTCGAAAAACCCTCTAAACCAATTTAATAGTGACGTGTGTGGCGGGTCTCAGGTAGCGGATATAAACGGGAAGAGCCGAGGAGAGAAAAGAGAGAGACGGAGATTGAGAAAACAGAAACGTCATATTCCAGAAACTGCGGTTAATTCAACTGTAAAAAATAAATAAATAAATAAAAATCTCACCGGGTACTAAACAGAATGTAAAAGGATCATTAATTGCGAGAAAGCGACCATACTAATGCGCAACGAGAGAGCCTGGACTGGGATCGCTTGCATTGCAGAGATTTGAGGACCCCCCCGCGCGTAAACTTTTCAATTTCCCACATTCGCCAAGCGGATGCGCGGGGCAGCTGCGCGAATGGAGCACGTCGCGTCTTCACCCACGGCCTCGTCGGCGACCGACTTCCACAGGAGAGCCGTGAAAGTGACCACGAGGAGGGGCGCGTCCTCCCATTTCGTGGGAAGCTCCATCGCCATCCTGTCCTCCTACGCAGTCACCACGCTGGCAATGCACTGCGCCAAGAAGCTGTCTGAAAAAAAGACTGCAGCGCTCCAGACGCGACTAGCCTTGGAGAATTGAAAGTGTATTACAGGTCTGAGCTGAGTTTTATATATCCAGTAACATACACCTGATGAACGCGTTTAACTACCAAGGATGAGGAATTGCCGGTAAACATTTGTTAGCTGCATTAAAAGCCAATCAAATTATTATTATTATTATTATTATTATTATTATTATTATTATTATTATTATTATTATTATTAGTTATTTAAATTCTGACACGTATGTGTAATTTTCAGACGAGACGTTTGTATTGTCAATTAGCAAGAGAATTTCATGCACCTTCTTGCCCACGACACTAGAGGGCGCTGGAAGCAGCAGGCTGGGAATGTTTGCCAATAAATGACGATTTCATCTGTGTTACTCCGGACAGCAGAGGGCGCTGCAACTGTACAAAAACACAACTTTTGTAATTAAAAAAAAAAATTGCATTTCCATTTTGCTTTTTCAGCATGCAGGCCGGACTAACATTATCAACAATCTCTCTCTCTTTATCTATTTATCTGTACAGCCCTAGCAAGGCACTTTTTTACACAGAGAATTGTGAGGGTCTGGAACCAACTCCCCAGTAATGTTGTTGAAGCTGACACCCTGGGATCCTTCAAGAAGCTGCTTGATGAGATTCTGGGATTAATAAGCTACAAACAACCAAACGAGCAAGATGGGCTGAATGGCCTCCTCTCGTTTGTAAACTTTCTTATGCTCTTATGTTCTTATTTGAGTTAATCGCGTCAGTCCTACACAATTGCAAATAATGGTCTGTATGACCAGCAGGTGTCACTAATGCCACACAGGGCTTTCAAGTCCTGCAGACAAACCCCATTGCTAGGGAAACACGACCCTCGTGTTGTTATCCTGAAGATCTTGTATGTTCTTTACCTGTCTTGTTTACTCGACGAGGGGATATGCAGATTTTCAGTTCTGTATTTAGAGGGAACAGGAAGACACTTTTTCAGGAACAGCGGCTTGAAACCTGGTTCCGGGAGACCTAGTTTGAGGTTGCTGTATCAAACCCTCCAAGTCTCCCCTGGTGTGCCGCGCAGTGGCACTGAACCCTAGTCTCCAGAAACCAAGTCCCAAACCACAAAACGGCTCCGTGTCCCCTCAGCTTTATTTTGTTAACTTCCATTACTTTAAGAGAATAATAATAATAATAATAAAGTGTGTGAACTATGCATAAGCTGCAGAGTCACTTACAACTACGTCTCACCCGAAAGACGGAGCACAAGGAGGTTAAGTGACTTGCTCAGGGTCACACAATGAGTCAGTGGCTGAGGTGGGATTTGAACCGGGGACCTCCTGGTTACAAGCCCTTTTCTTTAACCACTGGACCACACAGCCTCCTAATAATACAGGGTGGAAATGGCTGGTCATTTTCTTGAAGACTCCGTCCAGCACAGAGTTCCGTCCTGATACAAAGGGACGTCTCTTAGCTGAACGCTCTCAATGATCTCCGTCTCCTCTGCAAACCGAACCGTTGCTGTTTGAAGCAGATCGATCCGCCCGACCTTTCTTTAATGCCACTCGTTCAAGGAGGGCTTTGGATAAAATGTCACTGAAAAGGAGCAGCTGTCGATTCATTCAAATGCTTTTTAGTTTTTTTTTTGGAAGACACAAAATACATTTCTTAGACTTTTTTTTTTAACTTTCTGATTGTTTTGTGTGTGTGTGTGGGGGGGGGGGGGGCGGTAATTAAACCTAAAAATAATATTGAGGAGTCATGCAACTTGTGTTCAATATCTAGGTATATACAATTACTGCAGAGTCACTGTGGAGGGAGCGTGTGTCTAATTCACATACAGTAAAGCACAGCGTGACCTCCTCGGATTACGTCAACTGGGATGGGAATCCATAAGTCATGTATTATTCAGTGCTCCTCGCTGAAAGGCGCTATATAAAACAAAGATCGATCGATTGATTGATTGATGGTAAATAAACCCGACACTGCGTTACAGGGATTAAATCGGCGAGGTACAGTACAGGGGTCATCGCTCAGTAACGAGGCGCAGACAGCTGATTGATAGACCTGTCAAGCTTTTACTGCGGTAAAGGGCTCTGAAATCTCTGTGCATGGCAAGGTAACCAGGTGAAAGCAGCTGATTGGTGGATTAGTCAGCGCCGGTACTACAGTAGAAAGCAATGCCTTTGTTATTTAACTCGAGGGGAATGGCAAAACCGCCAACGCTATATTTGTCCGATATCAACGGCTGCCGGAAATAACTCTGTACGGTGTCATGTTGAATACTGTATATTATTTCGACATCAGGAGAGATGCACTATCTCAGGATCGCGACATTTCAACGAGGCATTTCAGGGGATAAATGATTCTTTATTGCCTCTGACAGGGACTGGGCGTTAGAAGCAGCGTTGAGTTCATCCACAGCCGGGTGAAACACGTTCGCGTTTTGCTGTCGAACTCCCCCATAATACTAGCTGGCCAGCATAATATCTAATCATCACTGTAATAACGGCGGTCTGTCTTCAGTATCATTTGGGCAAGTTCCAGAGATTTGAACTTAAGCAGCAAACCGCTTCAGGTCTGTATAGTATTATTAAGCTCAGACAGGCACCATCTGGCGATAAGCCCTGTATCAAATGAAACTGCTTTCAAACACAGAGTATTTGAGTAATCGCAAAGAGAACCACTCGCAATGACTGCACGCGTTATAACACAAAGGCTGATGAGTAATGCGCAGTATATAAAATATATTGAAGTATTATTATTTATTTATTTAGCAGACGCCTTTATCCAAGGCGACTTACAGAGACTAAGGTGTGTGAATTATGCATCAGCTGCAGAATCACTTACAATTACATCTCACCCGAAAGACGGAGCACAAGGAGGTGAAGTGACTTGCTCAGGGTCACACAATGAGTCAGAGCCTGAGGTGGGATTTGAAACGTGGACCTCCTGGTTACAAGCCCTTTGCTTTAACCACTGGACCACACAGCCTCCCATTTCTTTATTTCTCCACAAACTGTATGAAAGCTTGGCAGTTCTTCGTTCCCAATCGATGCAGCAAACAGAGAGTGCCGATAGATTTGAGAATGTGATCTGCGCAAAGGCGATCTCATAACTACAGCCTGTGACCGGGCTTTGAACCGGACGCCCGCGGAACCTATAAATAAACTCAGGGGCGCTCCTCGTGGGATCGGATACCGGAGCCGGTTAGAGACAGCCGTGAAACTAGCGCTGCTTCCCTGGCCAAGGACGCCGTCTTCCGGTCACTGACTGACCAAACCGATCCGTGCGGTGCTCGATCTGCAGGGAGAGGACCCGGTTCAGCACGCTGCATTGTGAATATACAGCGAGCGGGAGACAGACTAGCGCAAAGTGGATCTTAATGTATTTGCCGTTTAGATTCTGTGTCACGGTGTCAGTTTGAAACCAGCCTTTTGGCCTCTGCAGACATAAACTTAAGAGTCTGTGTTTTTTAAAAGTCACCAGCGATGAAGGAAACAGAGCGGGTTTCACAGTGAAGTGAAACAGCCAATGCATTGGTTAAGATAAGGGCTGCTATGAAATAACTATATTTAAAAAAATAAAATGAATGATTGATTCATTGAAGATTTCATATCTATATTAATTTGCTCTTAATTTACTGTATTGTATTGCAGTCCTGACACAAAGACGGGGGGGGGGGTCTTAGGTTGGCCAGGGTGTCCTCGGGTCACCGCGCACCAGTGACCCCTGTAGTCTGGCCGGGCGCCTGCGGGCTTGCCTGTAAGCTGCCCAGAGCTGCGTTGTCCTCCGACGTTGTAACTCTTGGGCGGCTGCACGGTGAGTCTGCAGTGTGCAAAGAAGCGGGCAGGTGACGTCACACGCTTCAAAGGACAGCGTGTGTTCGTCTTCCACGCTTATCCAGGTTACAAGATATCACCTTATTTTTATATACAATTTCATTATTTTTTACATACAATTATCTATTTATACAGTTGGGTTTTTACTGCAGCGGTAGTGGCTCACAGGGCTGGGATTGAACCCACGACCCTCCGGTCAAGAGTCCAGAGCCCTAACCACTACTCCACACTGCTGCCTTAGTTAGACTGCACAAGGACAGAAGGAGCAGGGACAGCAATGGAAACTGAAACCTGGGCAAGGACAAATGACTTGCAATTGATACTGTAGCTCCGTTAGACACACTGCCTTATATAAATAGCATTGACCCAGAAACTCGTCGCTGGATTAAATCCCTCAGATAAACCTCAATTCACAAACTCAAAATGATATTGCAAAAGTCGGAAGCCATAATAGCAGTACAGTATTTCATGGTAGATTTCAAAATATATCAAATTGTACACTTTTTTTTCGTTTTTCATTAACTATATGGAAAACTACAAAGCGGTGTGCAATTCGATAGGTTAACATGAC
>CM060285.1:2100233-2137733 GCA_030684275.1 Acipenser oxyrinchus oxyrinchus | reverse complement strand
TGTTCGGTCTGTTTGTTTAGAATTAAAATGATTTTTTGTCAGCTGAGAATAATTCCACCCCCACCCCGCCTCTTCGATGACGTGGATGAAATCTTAAATACCGTTTTTTTAATTGTTTTGTTTATCTGATGAAATGTGTAGAGAATACTTCAAACAGGCTGCGATGGCGAGCAGGATAGCGCAGGGTTACTGTGAACACGGTCTCGGAGCCCCCGTGTGCAGTCCGCTGTCCGCGGTGCTGAAACCCGTTTGTTTCGCCTCTTCTGTTGATGAATACGGTCCCGAATATTATTATTATTATTATTATTATTATTTCTTAGCAGACGTCCTTATCCAGGGCGACTTACAATTGTTACAAGATATCACATTATTTTTACATACAGTTACCCATTTATACAGTTGGGTTTTTACTGGAACAATCTAGGTAAAGTACCTTGCTCAAGGGTACAGCAGCAGTGTCCCCCACCTGGGATTGAACCCACGACCCTCCGGTCAAGAGTCCAGAGCCCTGACCACTACTCCACACTGCTGCAGTCGCGACTGTTTTTTTGTCGCAATCATATTCTGCGCTGTGGTACGAGTCCGGGTTGCCAGCTGGCTCCAGAATCTGCACAGGTCTGGTCCCGAATATTATTATAAACCACGAATTATTATTATTATTATTTGTTTATTTAGCAGACGCCTTTATCCAAGGCGACTTACAGAGACTAGGGTGTGTGAACTATGCATCAGCTGCAGAGTCACTTACAACTACGTCTCACCCGAAAGACGGAGCACAAGGAGGTGAAGTGACTTATTGATGTTAAATCGATAAGTGGGTGTGAATTGCAATAAATGCGTTCAATTGTTTAATTGCGGCGGCGATTCTATGCGGAGAGCATCTTAACATGTATTAAAATCACATTGCTTGAAATGTTATATGGCAAACAATATGTATCAAAATAGTGTCGTTCTAGAGAATTCTGCGCCCGCCCGCACTCTTTCGCGTTTAACCTTGGGGTTAAGTTTCTATTCCTGTAATTCTTATTTCAGTCCCGCCCCCGATCAGACAAATACCGCAAATCAGCGAGCTGTATAGGTCTGATTGATGGAAAACGATCCTGACAGGAAGTAATTCCCGCCCCCCAGACAGCTGTGTGTGCTTTTAGTAATAGTTAGCAAAACAATGACTTTCCTTGAGCGACAGCTCACGCAAATTTACGTTACACGCTCAATCAAAAAAAAATCAATTTAATTGCGGTTTGAGAGGCGAGTTAAAAAAAAAAAAAACCTGACCTGGCTTAATCTCTCTGTAGAGAGTTGGCAATCCAGGCTACAGTGGATCACACTAACAAAATGGAGACGCTCAATTGGGTTACCATGGGACTCCATGTTCAGAACGGTTCGGGCTTTTCAACTGCCATTCCCAGTGCGTTCTGGGAAGTGTAGTCCTGCTGTGAAAGCTACCTGAGACAGGTAACATGCAGGGGCACGCATTGCTGTGAGAGTTGAAAAGCCGCCACTGTCCCTTGTGTACATTGACAGCTATTATTATTTGTTTATTTAGCAGACGCCTTTATCCGACTTACAGAGACTAGGGTGTGTGAACTATGCATCAGCTGCAGAGTCACTTACAATTACGTCTCACCCGAAAGACGGAGCACAAGGAGGTGAAGTGACTTGCTCAGGGTCACACAATGAGTCAGTGGCTGAGGTGGGATTTGAACCGGGGACCTCCTGGTTACAAGCCCTTTTCTTTAACCACTGGACCACACAGCCTCCTATAGCTACCCTGGACTGTGTTCCAATTCTGCTGGTTTTTAATACTCCTCAATGCAACGCAAACAACACAAAACGTCTTGCTGGGCACATAAACTTATTCCCCTCGCTTGATCTCCCCACCCCCCCAGGTTGGAGATGAGTGCCAAAGCGTCGCTGCCATTGGCTGCTGTGTGCGTGTGGGCGGTTGTGATTGGCTGGGCGCGGTGCCAGGACGGGGGGTCGTGTCTGAAAGGAGGTCAACACAAACCCACACCGGGCCCGGAACCGCATCTGCAGGAGTGTCAACTCTACTCGGACAGTGAGTACAAGCAGGTCTGGAAACCCGACAACAGCGGGGTTTATCAACGCTGTGAAGTTTTCCATATACTCATCATTTTGTAGTTTCTTTGATTACATGATGTTAAATAAAAGATCTAAATTATGTTCATATAGTTAAAAAAAAAAAGCCTCAATCCTACAATTCTAGGCGACGCAAAACTTTTGACAGGCAGACAGGCAGACCCCACTGACCGGTCCGTCGTTTCAAATTGAATCTCCGTGCCTTGCTGCTGCTGGGTTGAATTGCACAGTTGACCTGCCGATTCGGGTTGTCTTGTCCCTGCGGACTCCATACACAGCGGGTGCATGAAGCTTAGACAGTCTGCCCAGAGACGGGGATGGGGAGGGAGGGGTTAACGTGTAACAAGCGAGGCAATTAAACAAATGTAAGTGAAGGCAGCTTAATAATGGAAATCGTTCATTCCGGGACTTTACTAAATAAGGAGCTGTCTGGTTTGAGGAGGAAGAGCGTGGATTATCCCAGCAAACCTCTCCTGTGTCTATCATAGGTCTCTGCTATTAAAGAAGAGGTTAATTGACTTCCTGTGCAATGCAACCGATTCAATTGCCCTTCCTCCTGTTTTACTGAAGAAACGAACTGACTCTTCGCAGCCACGCTTGCCTTATCAGAGACACAATCACGCACAATAAAATATGAAAAAAAACACAAGAAAATGAAGCTAAGAGGGGTCAACCTGTCCTGTCTGAATACTGACCGACAAAGCCTGCTTTGTTTCAGACACTAGACCAATCTGAGCAATTCAGCTGAGAGAGCGATTTGCAGATCTCACCCCCTCCCCCCCTCCTCTCTTTCTCTCTCTCTCTCTCTCTCTCTCAGATGCTTGCTGCTCGGCGCTCTCCCCCGTCTCTCTCGATGACATTTACTGGGACCAGTGTGGATCTCTCAGCCCCAGGTAAGAAGCACCGAACACAAGGTCCATTTTTACTATAGGGCTGGCGTGGATCCGTACTAGACTAGACTGTAGCTCAACATCCCTGTGCTTTACCAATGCGTCTCTCGCGCTTCGTTATGCTTTACTATACCTTCCTGACCTTTAAAGGGATTTTAGTATAATTCTGTATGATTACGGTGCCATACGCTGCTCCCCTGTGCTGTACCCTGCTCCTCTGTGTTTGCCGGTGCACCTCCCTGTGGCTTGACGTGTCTATTCCCCGCAGGTGCGAGGGGTTCCTGAAACGGCTGGCGTGTTTCTATCGCTGCTCCCCGGACGCGGCTCGCTGGCCACACCCCTCCCGACCCACAGCCATCCAGGCCGTGCCGCTGTGCCTCGGATTCTGCCAGCAATGGTAAGACAGCCAGCCACTTCGCTTTCCTATCAGAAGCGAAACTCCAGACCCTTAACACAGCTTTTCAACTCAGCCAGGATACAGAGCAACAAACAGAATTGATAACGTGAGGTACATTTGAGTTTGAATGGTGTTTAGATGTGGTGAGAGAAACGGTGTGTACGCAGAGATCACACAGATCAGCTTCACACACACTGTTAGGTAAGATACATAAGACAGGCACTTGAGTGTGCCAGCGAGACAAGCTCCCCGAATCCTCTCCGTTCCTGAGCTGTCTCTCAGAACACGAGGTAACCGATCCCAGTCCGATTTCTGTTTCTAACTCGGTGCCACACTGCTGTGTCTAAGGATAAATGTTTTGTTTTTTTTAAAAAAAATTTTATGCGTGTCACTTTTGAATATCGCAATCAATAAATGCAAACTCACTGGCACAGCGATCGGTGTTGCACGCGCTCCTTTGCAGACATGAAATTCGTTTCCTAACAGAATCACTGCATTGAAAAAAAAAAAAAATACCAGTAATATGTTTGTTCTGATGTAATTATTATTATTTTTTTGGTATCCAACTTCTTTAATCTAGGCTTTGCTCATTCAATGACTTTTTTTTTTTTTTTTGATTGTTAGTTTCTTGTATTGTTGAACCCGTGTCTCTCGCGTGCTGACTGGCCGGTAACAGCAGTTCTCTGATGACGCGGCGGTCTCTCTGTGTTTGTGGTCCGCAGGTTCGACGCGTGTAAAGATGACCTGACCTGTGCCCGGAACTGGATGAGAGACACTCCGGCAAACAACTGTACCGGAAACTGCATGACCTTCCAACAGGTACGAATCCAGGCCTGCTAACAGACTCGCTCGTTCAGCCCTTTCCTGAGATTTTAATTCTTATTTTTTTGTGTGTGTGCTCGGACGACTGTTTGTAAATTCAAACAGGCTTGAAATGTATCCATTGTCAAAACCGCCCGTGTTCGTATTCGTTCATATAACAGAGTTTACAAAAAATAAACAAATCCATAAATTATTATTATTTATTTCTTGGCAGACTGATTTTTCAGCTTGGCTGTCTATTCGTCCATTGTACAGCTCATCAAAAGACACTCTCAGTAACAAAACGACACCACCTGTTCCACTGTAAAGCGAATTCGATCCCGGTTTTTGTTTTGTGCTGTGTCTGTGTGTGGTTGATCTCTGATGTTTTCTCCAATGGTGTGTATTGTGGTGAATGAAAAAGACATGCAAATTAGGGACATCTGGAGGCCTTGTCATTGTCTGTGCACGAGATGGATTATTTCTCTGATTTCCTGTAAAGAGAAATACTAAAAGCAACTATATTTAATAACAAGCATTTGGACTACAAGTCTTTCTCGAGGACTTTAATACATTGCAGTATTTATAGATTTGAATGCATGTGTTGATGCAGCTGTAGAAAGCATTGCAGTGGATAATAAGACATGGAGATGGGAGCCACAGAAATGCTTGATTATTTATTTCTTGGCAGACTCCCTTATCCAGGGCGACTTACAATCACATTATTTTTACATATAGTTACCCATTTATACAGTTGGGTTTTTACTGGAGCAATCTAGGTAAAGTACCTTGCTCAAGGGTACAGCAGCAGTGTCCCCCACCTGGGATTGAACCCACGACCCTCCGGTCAAGAGTTCAGAGTCCTAACCACTACTCCACACTGCTGCTCTTTCTAGTGGTTCGATTTCATACACATAACAAATCAAAACTACAGAAGCAATGGGGTGTTCTGTAGCCAGACAGACAGAGAGACATCACCTGCCCTCTCTTTTTTTTCTGTTTGTGTCTGTGGGCTCCTGCAGAAGACAATGCTGTGGTGTCTTTCAGAATAGATTGTGGGCTCCGGCGGAGCTCAGAGAGAAAGCCTGGTAGCTCTGGATAGTTTTACCAGCCTGCTGCTGCTGTTTCAGCTGAGAGCTCAGTGCAGCTGGGTGTGGGCTGCAGAGATGTGCTGTCAAGTCACATCAATCTACCAGAGACTGCAGGAGGTGCACACACACACAGAGACACACTAAGCCACACACACCGAAACAAACACACAGAGACACACTAAGCCACACACACACTGAGCCACACACACACACACACTGAGACACAAACACAAAAACACACACACACAGAGACACACTAAGCCACACAGAGACACACTAAGCCACACAGACACACTAAGCCACACACACACACCGAGACACACACACACTGAGACACAAACACTGAGACACACACACACACACACACACACACAGTGACACACTAAGCCACACTTACACACACATGGCTACACATTATTTACCCTGCATCGTTTTTTTTGTAATCAATGAGCGAGTGAAACACTCTGATCAGGACTCAATGATTCTCACTACCGCAACCTCCCCCCCCCCCAAAACACAAAATAAAATGCAACAGCGTTTCGCTCGTGTAGACATCAGCTTCTTTACGCTTAGCTAGCCCTTATCCCTGCATCACAGAGCCCTGTCTAATGCTTCTGACAACCCCTCTCAGCTGCCAAGACGATTTTATACAGCAGAAACCTTCCAGCACCTCATCCCCCATGAAGGCTGGGTCTCTGCACTGATGCGACACGCTCAGCACAATGAAGTTAACGGTCTTAATCAGCAGTGTGGAGTAGCAGTTAGGGCTCTGGACTCTTGACCGGAGGGTCGTGGGTTCAATCCCAGGTGGGGGGACACTGCTGCTGTACCCTTGAGCAAGGTACTTTACCGAGATTGCTCCAGTAAAAACCCAACTGTATAAATGGGGAATTGTATGTAAAAATAACGTGATATCTTGTAACAATTTTAAGTCGCCCTGGATAAGGGCGTCAGCTAAGAAATAAATAATAATCCAGGTTTTACCCTAAGCTTGATTAGCCCCAGTGTGTCTAGGTAACAAGCTCAGGTGTGTTTTATTAAACTCTCACACTGCTATGCAACGGGAGTCTTATTCCCATCCCTGCAATGTACGATCCCTCCTTGACATCGCTGGTTTGTGTTTCTCAGATGTACGGGGGAGGCAGGGAGCTGTGCCAGTCTCTGTGGGGGGACTCTTTCCTCGCGGTGTCAGAAGAGGAGGGGTCCTGCGCCTGCCTGACTCTCAACACCTCGGACCGGGAGGCGATGGAAGCTCTGCAGAGCCAGGAGGGGAGCCCTGAGGAACTGGACACTACCAAGAGCGGGCTGCCCATCCGCCCAGCCCCCTGCGGCCAGCCCCGCTCCGCCACAGCGCCCCCTCTGTCCGGGAGGAGACAGCGCAAGAGATCCGTCTTCATCGAGGATGTGGAAGGCAGCGGCAGCGGGTTCTAGAGCCTTCTGGAGCTCCAGCGAGCGGGGAAAAATAAAGCATTGCATTGATTCATTCATAGATTTAACTGTATTAGCTTTTAGTCATTTCAAAAGGGCAGACTGGAGGACAGCAGGATGCGAGTTCAGCCTGTCTTACAGATTTAATGAACCCCCACAGCTGTAAATCCCACCTTTATTTTGACTCAGCCAAAGATCTTACAATAAAGACAATATCCTCAATCTGAAAAAAACATTAACATTAAGGCAGGCTCATAAAAACACGACTGATCACCCAGACTGAGTCGTGCTGAATTTAGAAACGCTAAAAGAAACGCACTATAGTTTATTTTAGTATTTAAGAACATAACACATAAACTCATAACTTATCAACACCATAATAATCTATCATACTTACTGTGTGCAATTATTAATATATATATATATATATCTCTGACGTCACTGTTTTCCTTTATATCAGCATGCATTCCTTTCTCTCTTGTGGCGTTTGCAGTCTAAGTTTTTTGAACAGTCCTTGTAATAAGCTGCTACTGAATCCTAATCATAACGAGAATCATGCCATGTAAATTTAACTGTCCTATTTACTAATAAAATAATATTGGAAACCAAACTCTGCCGACTGCTGTGTCATGAATCGAAATGCCGTCCGTTTTGGAAGCAGATAAACGCACTAACGCAGCCGGGCCGCGTACCGTCCCTACGCCAGCGCTGGACTCAGAGGGACCCTGACTGTGTAGCTCCTGTGGTGTGGCTCCGGATTATTAATATTGTTATTATTTATTTCTTAGCAGACACCCTTATCCACATTATTTTTTAAATACAATTCCCCATTTATACAGTTGGGTTTTTACTGGAGCAATCTAGGTAAAGTACCTTGCTCAAGGGTACAGCAGCAGTGTCCCCCCCACCTGGGATTGAACCCACGACCCTCCGGTCAAGAGTCCAGAGCCCTATCCACTACTCCACACTGCTGGCCAGTGCAGGGGTGCACTGCTTACACTACGTCTGCTTAAATGAACAACTTACGCAGCTGCGATCGGCACAGAACTGCATACTAGAGAAGACAACAGTCACTGAAAAAGCACTGAAAGAGAGGCCACTGAGATAAAATGGCAGCGCCCCAATATTTTATAGATCTGGAGCTCACTGAAGTCTGGATCAAGATCCAGCTCTTCGTATCTCTTAGAAATGCAGCTGACCTCCGTCTGCAATCAATACCAATGAGAGAAAGACACAGACAGAACCTGTACGTACTTGACTTGACAAGAAATGAATCCTTTAAGATTGAGGTATGGGCGGCGGGTTTAGATTTTACACCTGTATGAATGGTAAAGTTATTTATTTAGAACATGTTTGCGTTACAAGATTGCAAGTATGTATTATTTAAAGAAAAAAAAGGTAACACAAAGATTTATTAAATAGAATCATTAAAGTTATGAACGAACGAACAAACATCGTCGGATGAGGAGAACAAGCTCACTTTTAAGCAAAGAGACAAGAGAAAGGCAAGCTTCTTCCCAAAACATTTTGACATCAAACTTATTTTACTACAGCTTGACACACACACACGCAGAGAGAGAGAGAGACAGAGAGAGAGAGACGCACTAACACCCGCAGACCACTGGAAGCTGTGATCTCAAACCCAGCGTGCAGAGGCTGGCGATTCCCGGGCAGTTCAGTCCGATTGCATCTCGACTGTTTCTTACGGACGGGCCCAGCCGCTCTGACGTGGACCCGGCCCAGCGCGGAGCTACAGGTCCCGGACCGTCTCCAGGGCTCGCTCTGTGAAGTAGCGATGGGGCAGCCTCTTCGCTCCCTCCTCGTTCTTCTTCTTCCTCCCGTAATAGGACAGCACGGAGGAGCAGTTCTGTTTGGCCGCTGTCGCCTTCGCCCCGCCCTCATCGTCGTCATCATCATCATCCCTGCACAGGGAACGAGAATCCGGCTTTATTCAAATCGCAGACAGACAGAGGCCCCACAAGCCTGTTCCACTGGAAGGCTGGCTCATTCTTCCACACTTGCTGCCCACCTTGCTTCATCAGACAGCAGGCTTGTCAGCTGGTTTTTATTAACCCAAAATTAAAACAGGTAGCGGGGTTCGGAAAAAATCCAGCGTTCCACGTCTCCACGTGTTGCTACCCCAGTTTAAATAACGTACCTGTAAACTTTTCATCGTGAATATCCTGACAATTTTTTTTTTTTTTTTACACAAAAAGAGCCGACTTTAAAAGTGGTGTAAAAAGTTGTCAGGATGTTAAGGATGAAAAGAAAAATGACAGGTACCTTATGCAATCAGTTAAGAACATAAGAAAGTTTACAAACGAGCTTTTAGTATTTCTCTTTACAGGAAATCAGAGAAATAATCTGTCTCGTGCACAGACAATGACAAGGCCTCCAGATTCATTCACCACAATACACACCATTGGAGAAAACATCAGAGATCAACCACACACAGACACAGCACAAAACAAAAAACCTCCAGCCGGGATCGAATTCGCTTTACAGTGGAACAGGTGGTGTCGTTTTGTTACTGAGAGTGTCTTTTGATGAGCAGTACAATGGACGAATAGACAGCCAAGCTGAAAAATCAGTTATTTCATCAACACCCAACCCCCCCGTTGCCATAGCTGAAAAAACAACATTAGCGCTATCCATAGAAGAACATAAGAAAGTTTACAAACGAGAGGAGGCCATTCGGCCCGTCTTGCTCGTTTGGTTGTTAGTAGCTTATTGATCCCAGAATCTCATCAAGCAGCTTCTTGAAGGATCCCAGGGTGTCAGCTTCAACAACATTACTGGGGAGTTGGTTCCAGACCCTCACAATTCTCTGTGTAAAAAAGTGCCTCCTATTTTCTGTTCTGAATGCCCCTTTATCTAATCTCCACTTGTGACCCCTGGTCCTTGTTTCTTTTTTTCCCCAATCAAACTGCTATTGAAATGAGCAGAGCGACCCCCTCTACACTTCGGACCGGTCTGTTGCATGCTGCACGCCTCGCCTAACTAAAATCAATGAGAAATCGGACTGTGCTGCCGTGTCATTTTTCCATTGCCTTTTAGTTTATAAATCAAAGCGTGTTGCATAAATACACACACGGTGCGGTCCAAGTTCCTGTTTACATGATGGAGAAAGCGAGATTAAAAATTAATACAATTCTTGAAATCACAGGGCATACCTCACAGTACTTCCAATTATTATTATTTATTTCTTAGCAGACGCGCTTATCCAGGATGACTTACAATTATTACAAGATATCACATTATTTTTACATACAATTACCCATTTATACAGTTGGGTTTTTTTTACTGGAGCAATCTAGGTAAAGTACCTTGCTCAAGGGTACAGCAGCAGTGTCCCCCACCTGGGATTGAACCCACGACCCTCCGGGCAAGAGTCCAGAGCCCTAACCACTACTCCACACTGCTGTACTTCAGTGTTCAAACAGTTTGTCAATTCTGTACAGAATTATATTTTCCAGCACACACTATAATCCGGCACTATTTACTGGTCACAAACGAAGCTGGATTCGACAGGTTTTGTCTGTATTTGTTAATATTCTCTCTGTTGCTTGCAGGTGTGAGATATGTTGAAGCAGAGGAACACAATCTTGTGTGTGTGTGTGTGTGTGTGTGTGTGTGACTTAACACAGAACATCCTAAAATATCTACACATGAGATTGCCTATGATGATGCATGACTTACGGGTCACCCAGTACATTTTAAATCTCAGAAATCTCTACAGCTGTCCCAGAGAGTACTTGGCTGTTTTCCAGTCAACAATTTCAGTGTCAGCTCCTTTTTTTCAAGCCATCACTTCAGCGTGCGTGGTGCAAACAGGGGCCAGTCTGTACCGACTCCCCCCCAACAGCAGCTTGTGACTCGGACAGTGGGCGAGCGATCGGAGCCCAAGGTCGTCCGAGAGATCGCTACCGCAGCAGAACAGCCCGTCCCTATCACTTTACTGTGCGCAGGAAGGGCAGACAAGACAACACTGTTGCAAACACAGGCGCTTGGGGTGATCACAGGGGCAACGTGGTCGTTTGCAAAATTCGACAACGCCAATAGCTACTGTTATTATCAGCAGCCCCGACTGCAGTCCGTACAAGAAGGAACCCACTGCTGCAAAAGGACAAAGGCACAGGGAGAATTTAACTTTACTAGCATATTTATAGCAGAATTGATTTGTAGATCAAATGGCCATTCTTTATTATTTATTATTTTTAAAAACGAACAAAGTTAAAACGCAAAGCTGCTTTGTCGTACAGATTACCACAGCGTGTGCCTCAATATAAAAACAGCGGGGATGGAAATAAGACACTGCATAGCAACTTGATCCATTCCTGCTTGAGGAAGACTCATCTGAGCTTGTTACCTCTACAAGCTGTGGCCAAAAATATTGCATCACCCCTGATAGAATTAACTCGCTTCGTAAAGTCCAATGAATGCTGCAGGATAATGTTACGTTAACATATTGAACAAAGTTTACAAACGAGAGGAGGCCCCATTCGGCCCGTCTTGCTCGTTTGGTTGTTAGTAGCTTATTGATCCCAGAATCTCATCAAGCAGCTTCTTGAAGGATCCCAGGGTGTCAGCTTCAACAACATTACTGGGGAGTTGGTTCCAGACCCGCACAATTCTCTGTGTAAAAAAAAGTGCCTCTTATTTTCTGTTCTGAATGCCCCTTTATCTAATCTCCATTTGTGACCCCTGGTCCTTGATTCTTTTTTTCAGGTCGAAAAAGTCCCCTGGGTCGACACTGTCAATACCTTTTAAAAAAAACTGGATATGAAATTAACTGGGCGTCGCTGCACACTTACCGTTATGTAAACACTAAAGAGGACGCCTGTATTTGACCTGCACATATTTAGACAAAGACATAATTCTTAATATGTGTAACATTAAAACATGAAGCTATTAAAAACGCCTGCAATGCACTCTCAGAAGCAGAGACAGCAGCCGCAGAGTCTCATGTCACGCCTACGTGATTTAAACACAGCACAGACTTGACTGGAAACAAATAATGTTAAAACTCTGTGGGCAAAATCTCTAATCTAATTGCTGACAGAAAAAACAATCGCACGCTTTGTGATGGCGAAGGTCAGGTTGATAAAACTCGCTGTTCTCATCTCCTTTCTCTGTTCAGCAGCCTGTCAGGGCATTTAAACAGGGGAGGGGGACTGGACAAGGTGAGGGGTGGGGAGTTGGCTGCTGTGCACGACCGTTTGTGCTCCTGCTTTGTGAAAACGGGGAGAGATGAGAGGCTGGGAGCCAGAGAGATCCTGCTTTGTGATGCTTTAGGTGTTAAAAAAAAATATATATATATATATATATTGCTGATTTTCTCATGAAAAAAAAGCCACAAAAACACAGGGGCTATATAGCTCTGGCTGCTTTTTTTAACATCTCCCCCAATCATTGTGTCAATGAAGTTTTCAGATTTTTTGTGTTACGGAAGGGGGCTGGCAATGCTTGTCCTCGAGAGCTACAATCCAGCAGGTTTTATAGAAACCCCTAAATCATCCATTTCTAAAGAATGCAAGATGATCAATTTATCAAGTTAATGTGTTCAATTAAATCAGGAGAGGTCAGCTCCTGTGCAGGAGAGCTGCAGTGTGCTCAGGTTTTTCTTCCAAATTCATTCTAAAATTACTTAATTGAACAAATTACTACTTAAATTTTAAAAAAAAATAAAATAATGACTGCTTAACTATTAAATGGTTAATTTAAGGACTACCTACAAAAGCAGCTGGACTGCGGCTCTCCAGGACCATGTCTGCCCCCCCCCCCCCGTTGTCTTTACAGTTTCAATCCAACAGAAGGACACAATAAATGAACAGTCTGTCTGTGCAATGCTTATCATCGCTCCAGATAATCGCACGTCACGCCACTGCGAAGCTCCCAACGAACGCCAGCCCAGCTGCAAATCAGTAAACATGACATTTCACAACAAGGATAGAAAACGAGTTTTACAGGCAAGCTGCTACAAAACAGTACGCTCACAAACACAGCACCGCACCTCAGCTAGTGAATTATTACTAGCGCCGGTCAGTCAATTTAAAAAAAACAATTAAAAAAAATTAAAAACATTTTGTGTGGATTCTGTGGGAGTTCGAGAAGCTGTCCTGTCAAACTTTATATAAAAAAAACAACACATACATGCATTATAAAATAGCTAGGAAACTTATTATACAATTACACACGCAGTTACTGAAGGGGATAGACATTATATAAATAATGTATTTCTTCCTTTTAAGTGTGGGGTGGCTGACCTATCCGACTCTCTCGTGGTCGTTCCGCCCCGAATATATTTCCATCTCCTGCCTGAAGCAACAGGCTTGTGCTTGAGAGAGGAGCCCATGAATCGTGAGCCCCTCCCCATCTATCCTCAGAGCCTGGATGCTCATGGAGCCCCAGCAGGCAGCCACATGGAGATACTTCTGCCTCGTTTCTGCTGCCTGCCTGGACCCCCCCCCCCCCCTTGGAAAGGTCACGGGGGGAGGGGGGGATGGATGATGCTTTTATTTTAAAGAAACGGACGGTAACAAATACATTTGGGCTCAGAATGCAGAAGGAATCTGGTTAAGAAGGAGAGCCCCGCCCACACAAAACAGCCAGGGTCTTTGTATTCATATTCATATACATTATATATATATATATATATATTTATTTTTTTAAATACAATGACACGTCAGACTCTCGCGTGGTGTGTCGAAACGGGGCGAGCTTTGTCGCTCACTTGAACAACGAAAACTCTGCCTTCTGCGAACACAATGGAGCTTAAACAAAAACAAGAGAAAACATCACGTGCGTGCTTTAGCTAGAGCGCGTGAAAGAAAACCAGGACACAGACACAATGGCAGCCATTCCCCGTTCGGTTTTTCCCTACACAGCCTCTTCCCTGTGATTTGGTTGCTGTTGTAATTGAGTTGTCACAGGAATCCTCCTCATGAGTGGAGGGCATGTGGTTTTTTTTGGACAAGGCGTGGAAGCCTGGCTAATTATTATTATTATTATTATTATTATTATTATTATTATTTATTTCTTAGCAGACACCCTTATCCAGGGCGACTTACAGTCGTAAACAAAAATACATTTCAAGAATCACAGTACAAGTTTTAATAGGAGGCTGTGTGGTCCAGTGGCTTAAGAAAAGGGGCTTGTAACCAGGAGGTCCCCGGTTCAAATCCCACCTCAGCCACTGACTCATTGTGTGACCCTGAGCAAGTCACTTCACCTCCTTGTGCTCCGTCTTTCGGGTGAGACGTAGTTGTAAGTGACTCTGCAGCTGATGCATAGTTCACACACCCTAGTCTCTGTAAGTCGCCTTGGATAAAGGCGTCTGATAAATAAACAAATAATAATAATAATAATAATAATAATAATAATAATAATAATAATAATAATAATAATAATACAATTAAGAGCAAGATAAATACAATGACTTTGGTTCTAGCAAGTACAAGTATATGACAAAATACGATTCAATAACGGAGCAGATAACAGTGTCAGTGATAGTTACATCAGGATATAATTAAATACAAAATACTACAGATTAAATAACACGTGACAGATTACAGTACTCTAAAGTACAGGATTAAATGCAGTAAAATAGGGAGCAGATAAGAGCAAGTAAAGAGCATTAAGGAAGAGTGATAAAGTGACCAGAGGGAAAAAAGAGGAGTTTCTACAGGTGCTGTCTGAAGAGGCGAGTCTTGAGATTAGCTCACCATCCCCGATACACAGGAACGAATGCGTTTAAACCAGGACAGCTGTTTACACACTGTAGACACAATGCTAATTGAAGGGAGGAAATCTAATTGAAATGACAGAACACAACAGCTTTCTTAAACAGGGCCCTTGTGTTCTTACACAGCATGCTTCACCTGGAAGGCAATTCGGTGCGTGCGTGCGTGCGTGCATACACAGCTCTGTGATCTGGCTGAACAGACACCAGATTAGCACTATTTTCAGAACAGAAAATAGGAGGCACTTTTTTTACACAGAGAATTGTGGGATTCTGGAACCAACTCCCCAGTAATGTTGTTGAAGCTGACACCCTGGGATCCTTCAAGAAGCTGCTTGATGAGATTCTGGGATCAATAAGCTAGTAACAACCAAAACGAGCAAGACGGGCCGAATGGCCTCCTCTCGTTTGTAAACTTTATGTTCTTATTTAGAACAGGGTTGGAACAAAGACCAGGACCGGAACAGCCCTCCTCCAGGATCGTGACTGGCCACACGTGTTTCACACACTCACACGCGAAGGATAAAGACAAGATTATTTAATACAATCCTGCTCGCATGTTTGCTCAGGAGTTGAGTTTCAGAGCTGAGCTGGGTGCTGTTCTCACCTACCAGTGTACCGGCACAGCCTTGCTATCCAGGAGGGTCTTGGCAGTGCTCCAGCTGAAACGCACGAACTGCGGGTATCCGAACACGGGGTCCAGCTGCTGGGACAGCCAGGCTTTGGTTTTGGGGTCTGGGGGGGGGTTAAAAAGGAAGGAGGAGCAAACTGTTACAGGGTCTAAAAACGTATGTATTATTAAAATAATTTTTTTTTTAAAAGACGCAAACACGCCCACAGACAGAGAGATGCACAGCCATGGCCCAAAAGCATTGCATCACCCTGCAGAGTGAACTCAGCGTGCTGCATGCAGTCGAACGAAACCTGCAGGACAATGTGACGTTAACATACTGAAATCACACACACCGCTGCTTTGGAGTTTCCCCAGATACTTCTATAATAAGAGATCTAAAATTACGTTTCTATAGTTTTTTTTTTTTTTTTTTTTTAAATTAAAATTACGTCTCAAATCGTATAATTCTCAGCGATGCAAAGAGTTTGCCCGCAGCTGCACATGCCCACACGCACCAGCCTGCGTGACGTTGGCGCACGACTCCGTTAGCGTCACCCGGCAGTCCTTCTGAAAGTTCCAAGCCACGGAACACGGGTCGGAACACCTCTTAGCCAATGAGATTGCTCCCTGTATTTTTTTTATTTTTTATTTTTAAACCAGCCTCACCGTTGGGGTATCCCGAGCCATACTTCATCTCAGCCTCTCCCAAATCTTCCACAAACTTCCAGTCCTTCACCGCGTGATCCCTCGCCACCTGCAACCCAACCAACACCGCAGGAGCGTTTCAGGTTTATTTCCAGCATTTATAGGGCGCTTTTTATAGAAAAGGTATCGCAAAGCACTGTACAGTGCATCGCAGAAAAAAAAAAACCATTGCCATCGACAGACCATTTAAAAAAAAAGTACATTGAAATCCACTAAGATACGAAAACCATTTCTACAAAAGCGCCTTTTAGTCTTGATTTTTCTTGAACCATAGAAAGAAATTCTTGTTTGAATTATTTCAATTCAAAATCAACATCTCTCTCAGCAGCGGAATCCCCCCCCCCCCCCATCTCCTTTGACCACACTGCCACCTGCTGGAAGGAAAAGGATAAGCAGGAGGACAACAACCGACTGTGATCCAAAATACAAAAGCTTCACAAAATAAAGAGGCAATCAAACCCACGGCAATCAATAATCATTTTTGTTACATCTAGTCCTTTTTTTCTGTCTTGGACCTTAGATGGTTGCAACTGTTTTGCAAAAGACAGGAGTTACTTAAAAGCACTGTGGAACATGTGCAGATGTGGTTGCTTCTTGATTGGTCAATACTGCTGCCTCCCTCCCTCCCTCCCTCCCCTCACCTTGGCACAGATACTGGCAGCGCTGACGATGGGGAACAGGGAGTCCGCCTTGGGCCTGACTGTGACCTCCACCCCCGGGAATCGCTGGGACAGCTTGTCCTGGTACTTCTCAGCAGGTCCCACTGTGTCCACAAACACCTGGAGAGACACAATCCACGAGAAAGTTTGAATGACGTCGCAATCCTGAAATCCCAAAACCTTCAGCCACAGCTGTGCGTTATTATAAAAAGGGGCGTTACTACACAACACAAGGGTGGTTAGTTAGTTATTTATTTTATATTTAAAAGATTGTGGCTCTTACATCTGCCACCACAGATTATTATTATTATTATTATTATTAATTTCTTAGCAGACGCCCTTATCCAGGGCGACTTACAATTATTACAAGATATCACATTATTTTTACATACAATTCCCCATTTATACAGTTGGGTTTTTACTGGAGCAATCTAGGTAAAGTACCTTGCTCAAGGGTACAGCAGCAGTGTCCCCCCCACCTGGGACTGAACCCACGACCCTCCGGTCAAGAGTCCAGAGCCCTCACCACTACTCCACACTGCTGCCAGATCCACCAACTTGAGAGAGAGAGAGAGAGAGAGAGAGAGAGAGAGAGAGAGAGAGAAAGAAAGAAAGAAAGAAAGAAAGAGAGAGAGAGAGAGAGAGAGAGAGAGAGAGAGAGAGAGAGAGAGAGAGAGAGAGAGAGAGACAGGCCGGTTGGATGCGGCGATCCGAACAGTTAGTTTCCTCCTCGCGAGGCTCGAGTCGCTCTCGAACGCGTTTTAAGAAGAGCTGCACTGCTTCCTGTGTCGGTCCTCGCTGATTCACCTCTTTGAGCTGCACCCCGCAGTCCAGAGCGTGCTGAACCAGCCCGATGGCTGCATCGTGAGACAGAGCGTTCAGGTTGTACTTGACCCTGTGGCAGACACACACACACGAAGGAGACAGTTACTGACACGCTACGCCTCCGCGCACACACCTCACGTGAAAAGCTACCTGGGGGGGTTTGGGCATTTCGAAAACCAATTCTACCCACCCCCCTATAGAATGAACTCATTTTGCTTCACAGAGTCGAACGAAACCCGCTGAATAATGTGACGTCGACCTATCGAATTGCACGCCGCTTTCTAGTTTTCCAGATACTTAACGAAAAAGCTGACAAATTGAAAAAAAAAAAATGTTTATTTTTTATTTCTTAGGAGACGCCCTTATCCAGGGCGACTTACAATTGTTACAAGATATCACATTATTTTTTACATACAATTCCCCATTTATACAGTTGGGTTTTTTACTGGAGCAATCTAGGTAAAGTACCTTGCTCAAGGGTACAGCAGCAGTGTCCCCCCACCTGGGATTGAACCCACGACCCTCCGGTCAAGAGTCCAGAGCCCTCACCACTACTCCACACTGCTGCCCTTTTTGAAGCAAAATTAGGTCATTCTGTAGGGCGATGCTAAACCATTTGGCCAGAGCTGTAAATACATACATACACACATACATGAAATATCGTACACCGTTAAAAAAATCAGCCAGGTTTCCAATCAAAGCAGCAGAAAACTGCTCCACACTGCTGCCGCCCCCGACACATTATCTTCATAAGCAAAATATCCTACCTACTCAACTTTAGATCGCAAAGCCTGATTGCAGAAAACAAATAGATATATTTTTGTTTGTATTTTCGGTGGCTTTTTGCTCTTAATAAATGTGTGCCTTTGCACTTCGAAACAGAGTCCTATCAGAGCATGAAAACAAGACTCCTATTGCACAGCAGTTTCACCCAGTCCAGGTTTTACTACCAGCTTGATCAGCCACAGTGTGCACAGCTGTGCGTTCATAAATCTCATCGTGGAAACCAGGAACGGATCAAACTGCTATGCAACAGGAGTCTTTACGTGCATCCCCTTTGCCCGCGCTCCCTGGAGGGAGCCCTACCTCTGCAGCATGCTGGTGGAGATGGTATTGGGAGACAGGACCTGCAGGGCCCAGCCCACAAAGTGCTTCGCTTCGTCCAGCTTCACAAACAGCCTCTCCCTCTCCTCTTCCGACAGCGTCTTCGAATCTACACGGGGGGGGGGGCGGAGGGGACACTCGATATCACGCTGCAAGAACATCTTGATTTGTGAGACCAGACCACAAGGATGGGATTACCCTGTGACTGGGTGTACACCAGAACAGAGTGGAGAGAATTCAACACACACCGCAATGCATTCTGGTAAGTGCAGTCCTGCTGTGAAAGATGCCTCAGACACGTCAAGCATACCAGAATGCATTGGGGTGCGAGTCAAAGTCCGAACTGTCCCTGTTTACAGCTGGGGTGTAAAAAAAAAGTTTTGCATCACCAAGAATTTTAGGATTGAAACATAAGAATTAATTTAAAAAAAAAAAACAACAACTGTAGGAGTATAATTTAGAACTGCAAAACGATATTGCAAAAGTTTACTGGTAGCCTTTCATTTCACGTTGGATTTCAAAACGTCACATTTTTAAATGTCAGTTTTTCATCAAGTAGATGGGAAAACTATAAAAGCAAAGTGGAACTCAATATGTTAACGTTACATCATTCAGCAGCTTTCGTTCCACTCATTTTTGCTTCATAAAGTTAATTCTATCAGGTGATGCAAAACATTTGTCCACAGCTGTATATGCATTAAAAAAAAAAGATTTATATAGAGATCACACTTAACACGGTACAGCTGGGCACACTGAGACTGAAGGGGGACATTTCAAAGCTGGACTAACGCACTGACCCTGCTTCAGGTTTGTAGAGGCCAGTCTGTACGCACACAGGCACAGCGATCAACAACACGACTCAAAACATTACCGTCAGCATCGCAGACAGCTGCTCAAGCCACGCAGCGACGGGCACACCCAGCCCACACGCAGACACGCCCGCTCCTTACCCGCGACTTTGAGATCCTGCAGGTGCTGCTTCATCGACACCGGGCAGAAACATATCCCATAAACCATGGGACCTGAGGAGAGAAACACACAACAGGAAAGAAATCGGAAAGGAGCTCTCAGTGTGGCAGGACACTCATCAGCACCCTTTCCACGTCCCAGGAACTCCAGGGGCCAGCTTTGGGAACGGAATGGGAGGGGAGGGGAGGGGAACTCCAGGGGCCAGCTTTGGGAATGGGAGGGAGGGAGGGAACTCCAGGGGCCAGCTTTGGGAACGGAATGGGAGGGGAGGGGAACTCCAGGGGCCAGCTTTGGGAATGGAATGGGAGGGGAGGGGAACTCCAGGGGCCAGCTTTGGGAATGGGAGGGAGGGAGGGAAGGAACTCAGGGGCCAGATGGAATGGTAGGGAGGGGAGGGAACTCCAGGGGCCAGCTTTGGGAATGAGGAGGAGGGAGGGAACTCCAGGGGCCAGCTTTGGGAACGGAAGGGGAGGGGAGGGGAACTCCAGGGGCCAGCTTTGGGAACGGAATGGGAGGGAGGGAGGGAGGGAACTCCAGGGGCCAGCTTTTGGAATGGAATGGGAGGGGAGGGGAGAGGGGGGAGGGAACGCTACCTTCCCAATTTAAATGGTCTGTTAGGCAGTATATCAGAATCCGATTGAACTACAGCTGTAAGTTTTGTATCACCTAGAATTTTAGAATTGAGACATTAAAAAAAAAAAAACTGTAAGTCTCCCTGGATAAGGGCGTCTGCTAAGAAATTAATAATAATACGTTAAAGGTCACATGATTTCAGCAGGTTTCACTGGACTTCCTCAAGTTCAAGGAGTTCACTCTATAGGGGGATGCAATGCTTGCGGTCATTTCTGTGTGCCTGTGCGGCAGTGGGAGAGTCTCTCAAGGTCGGCTTCACCTCGGGTCGGGTCCCTTTCCTTATCCTTACCCAGGACGGGACCCCTGCCGGCCTCGTCGATCCCCAAACAGCAGTCCTCTGTCCTGCACACCTCCGGAACGACAGAAGCCAGCCGGCAACTCCTGGAATTGTCCGCTTCAAATTCACTCAGGTCCATTTTCTCTCCCTGTTTTCTGAAAGGGAAGCAGCGACAGCAGACTTAACTTTGCTTCCCATGTTAATATATATATATTTTTTAACCCTTTTAAAAAGGTACAAAGGGGCAGATGTGGGATTTGAAAGAGTCGCTGAATAATATATAACGCGTATGTAAGAAACGCTGCCCATGTGTGTTGTCCCGTTAAAGTCACGTTAAAGGCTTTTTTTTTTTTAAGAACAAAAAAAATTACAATTTTTTTTTGTGTGCATCATTTAAACTTGTCCACTTGCAAATAACTTTGAGCCATTTTGCAGCTTTAAGTGCTAGTTTAGTAATTTATTCATTTTATTTTTGTTTTATTTAGCTGACTTACAGAGACTAGTCTTAAATTTAATCGTGGCTTAAAATTGCAAATGTTTTAATTTGTAATTTCCCGATACAGAAAACGACCTCAGTCTTGGAGTATATATGCACGACAAAAACAGCGTGCATAATTACTAGCGACTCAAAACCAATATTAAGCTGCATGTTCACCCGTGAAAGGCTGAATAAAGTCTAATGTTTCATGAAATTGCATTTCCTCTCTCTTTCTCACCCTACACGGAGTCCTGACTCCAGCTCTGCAAAAACATCCTATTCTATTTTACCCGCGCCTTTCACAACGCATTTGAACTTTCACCCGTCTCCAGTTTAATAAAAATACAGCAATTGTCGTTTTTTTGTTGTTGTTATTGTTGATGTCAATTTAAACAAGTCTAGTGGCGCGGGACAGTATATATATTATATATTATATGTATATTTTTATATATATATATATATATAGCTGTCGTCAGCCGTGCGCTGAGGATTATGGGAGTTGTAGTTTTTTGTTAACTGTGTAGTTCGCGTAAAGCACGTTTCTCGAGTCGTTATTAGTTTGAATACAGCACAAACACTTACAGTAGTTTATACTGCTCAGCTGTCCTACAAGAGACTCTTACTGCAGATCGGTTTGGGCAACACCACTGCATCTCTGATTCATATACTGAAATAAAACATGGAGTGCGCTATAACGCCATGCAAATATCCATCGATCAGTGTGTGTGTGTATAGCGCCTTTCATTATTATTTGTTTATTTAGCAGACGCCTTTATCCAAGGCGACTTACAGAGACTAGGGTGTGTGAACTATGCATCAGCTGCAGAGTCACTTACAACTACGTCTCACCCGAAAGACGGAGCACAAGGAGGTGAAGTGACTTGCTCAGGGTCACACAATGAGTCAGTGGCTGAGGTGGGATTTGAACCGGGGACCTCCTGATTACAAGCCCTTTTCTTAAACCACTGGACCACACAGCCTCCTTTCATGAGCAAGCCGTCCCAAAGCGCTTTACATAATAATAATAATAATAATAACAATAATAATAATAATAATAATAATAATAATAATAATAATAATAATATGTGCTTTGTTTTTTTTTAAGTATTATATACACGTTAGCTGGCTGACAGCATATGTTTTTGTGCAGCTGTCTGGATAGCAATGCTGCTACGTCAGAACACCAGAACGCTAGCAGCCCCAGTCTCTCGCGATGCCATTACGTCATCATCGTCATCGTTATCGTCATTATTATTATAAAAAGGGGGCGGTCTGTATTCGGCACGTGCTGCCTGATGCACCAGATTACTTTCAAGTGCAAAACTGCGGCAGAGACAGAAATATCGTTTTTGCACCACCGCTGACTACCTACAACCGATAAGTATGCTTAGATTTTTAATTTTTTTGAATTTTTTTTTTTTTACAGTTGTATTGTATAATTGACAAGGGGTGTTATTAAGATGTTGCACGCCTGACGTGCGCCGTTGAGTTGTTCGTATGTATTTTTCAGACTCTACAGTTGCAAAGCGGGTCAGTGCGCCGTTGAGTTGTGCGTATGTATTTTTCAGACTCTACAGTTGCAAAACGGGTCAGTGTTTCGTACTGATAACCAGACAAAGAGAAGCCAAGCATGCGTCTGTTTTTGAAGACCAGCAATAGCCCTTGTGTTAATTTTGAGCTGGTTCATTTTGGGGTCCGCACAGTCTTGCAACGCATTTTTTTTTTTTTAACTGAGCTAACATTATGAATGCGGGAAAAAAAACATATATGCAGGAATTTCATGCAAGGCATTCCTTTAGAGTTAAATTCACAGAACACGTTTCTGTGCGGGCCGCTACATTAAAAGAAATAGCAAATGCGTCAGTTTAATTTTGGATCGTGTGTGTGTGTGTGTGTGTTGCCATATTGCATGTAATAGAAATTGATTTATAAAATGCTTGCATATCTTGTGTGAGTTGGGACAAAGCTAAAACATAAGTCCATGGACTCTGCCTGAAATATGGCTGTGCGATTATGCAAAGGAGTGAATGAATGGCAGGTTTGCCTGCGATAATCGTTGTTAAATACAATACGTGTTTTTTGGTTGGGTCTAATGATGTTTAACATGTTTGCTGTGTTACCCTGAGTAAGCCTAATGACGCGGATTACTTTCTATATAAATAAAGCTGCGCTCTAATTTAATGGACGCGAAAACACATCCCACTGCCGGCAGGTTTACTAGAAGGATTTTGCTGTAATTGCAATTTGCATAAGGCTAGGAATTTGAATGCCAAACGTGTTTAAAATAAACTAGAATCACCATTGCAATGCAGCCTGTAAAGTTTGATGTTTGTGTGTGTGTTGTACTTTGCAGTATCGGCAGCGTGTTCATTTTTAATACAGAATATCCTAAAATGTGAATGGGGGAGGGATTTTATATTTTAAGGTAACTTTTGAAATGGTCACGCATTACGTTGCGGTTCTCCAATTTCTTTTGGGGTTGGAGTCGATTTCCTTTTTTTAAATACATTTCCGATTTGCAATTGTGATCAGTGATATGTTGGCATTCATTAAATGGGGATGGGGGGGGATATTGACCGCTAATGCATTTGAAAACTCTCGTTTCCTTGCATCAGGGGAACCTCGCGATGTCTACCGGGAACGCTAAGATCGGGAAACCGGCTCCACACTTCCAAGCCACCGCCGTGGTGGACGGACAGTTTAAAGACATCAAGCTTTCCGATTACCGAGGTACAGATTTCACTCTCGCTTGCAGAACAGATTGCAACTGTTTTGTGTTTTGCAGGGCTGTGGATGAGGGGCGCGTTGGAAGCGCAGACTCTGAAGCAGAGGGGACATGGAGCTGCTTTGTGGTTTGGGACTTTGGGGTTTCGGGAGAGTAGGTTTCAGTGCCACTGCGCGGCACACCAGGGGAGACATGGGGGGGGGGTTGATACAGCAAAGCTGCCTCAAACTACAGCTCGGGCCAAAAGTTTTGCATCCCCTAGAATTTTCGGATTAAGACCATTTTTTTTAAACATTTAATTTAGATATTTTATTTAACATACTAAATATGGCAAAAGTCTACCTGGAAGCCATAACGGTAATACAGTTCATGTTAGATTTCAAAATTTAACTTTCAGTTTAACTTTTCCGTTATGTACAAGGAAAACTACAAAGCAATGGTGTGGAATTCGATATGTTAAGGTCACATTATTCAGCAGGTTTTGTTGTTGTTCTTGTTGTTATTATTATTATTTATTTCTTAGCAGACACCCTCAGCCAATTGTTACAAGATATCACATTATTTTTACATACAATTACCCATTTATACAGTTGGGTTTTTACAGGAGCAATCTAGGTAAAGTACCTTGCTCAAGGATACAGCAGCAGTGTCCCCCACCTGGGATTGAACCCACGACCCTCCGGTCAAGAGTCCTGAGCCCTAACCACTACTCCACACTGCTGCCAGATCCACCTCTTTCATCTCTCACCCCTTTAGTCCACAAGGGACTAACCACTAGTCTACACTTCATGAAGCAGAGTGAGTTCATTCTATAGAGAGATGAGGAGGAGGGGGAGGAGGAGGAGGAGGAGGAGGGGGAGGGTGGATGCTAAACACTTGGTTTCAAGTCCCAAGCTTTGTGTCTCCCTCCCATGAAGTAATATTTCAGCGTGCCTCGATCTGGCGCTGCATCCCCATCGCCCCCCCCGGCTCTCGTTCTGTTTTCAGGGAAGTATGTGGTGTTGTTCTTCTACCCCCTGGACTTCACCTTCGTCTGCCCCACCGAGATCACCGCCTTCAGCGACCGCGTCTCCGACTTCAAGAAGATCAACTGCGAGGTCATCGCAGCCTCCACCGACTCGCAGTTCAGCCACCTGGCATGGTGAGTGATCCCTGAACCCGAGCCTGGAGCAGAGCCGTGCTGCAGGCAGAGACCCCCAGCAGGAGGGAGCTCGGGGTGGGAGTGTCTGTGTGCTATCTGTCTCTGCTCAGTGCAGGCAGGGCGGGTATCTGCGGAGTGCAGGCGGGTATCCACGCCTGGGATAAAACACTCTGGCTTCTTCAGAGCAACCGTCCTGCGCACTGGGAATGCAAACTCATCGGAGTATCTTAACTAGGGACCCCAAACCCAACTGAACGAATCGTTTTGCTTCGTTCGATTTTGTAGTTTTGTTCTCCTGAAACGTTACAGATTTCAAGTTGTATTTCAGATTTCTATTATTATTATTATTATTATTATTATTAATGAGTCATTTAGCAGACGCTTTTATCCAAAGCGACTTACAGGGACTAGGGGGGTGAACTCTGTGTCATCAACAACTGTGTGGAGGAGGCTGTGTGGTCCAGTGGTTAAAGAAAAGGGCTTGTAACCAGGAGGTCCCCGGTTCAAATCCCACCTCAGCCACTGACTCATTGTGTGACCCTGAGCAAGTCACTTCACCTCCTTGTGCTCCGTCTTTCGGGTGAGACGTAGTTGTAAGTGACTCTGCAGCTGATGCATAGTTCACACACCCTAGTCTCTGTAAGTCGCCTTGGATAAAGGCGTCTGCTAAATAAACTAATAATAAATAAACAAACAAATAACTTCTGCTGCTGCAGAGTCGCTTCCAATAGGATCTAGTTTGTTTTATGTCTCATCTGAAGGACGGAGCACAAGGAGGTTCAGTGAATTGCTCACAGGGTCACACACACACACACACACACACACACACACAGGGAGTCAGTGGCTGAGCTGGGATTTGAACCTCCTGGTATCAAGAGCCCTTTCTCTAACCACCGGATGACCCTCCTTCAGAAACGTGTCGTGTTTTTTAATCCTGCCTCCTGTTTTTTAGGATCAACACCCCTCGTAAGGAGGGGGGTCTGGGCTCCATGAAGATCCCTCTGCTGGCCGATCTCTCCCAGTCAATCTCCCGGGATTACGGGGTTCTGAAAGAGGACGAGGGGATCGCTTACAGGTGAGGAGGAGCGTCGCGTCCTGGGATCAGCGGCTTCCTTATCCCGGAGCGTCGCTGGAAGCACAGGATCTCTTCACCAGCTTTCCCCCGTGACGCGATGAACTAGAAATGCATTTTGATTTATAATCTTAGACGTCCTTATCCAGGGCGACCTACAATTATTACAAGATATCACATTATTTTTACATACAATTCCCCATTTATACAGTTGGGTTTTTTACTGGAGCAATCTAGGTAAAGTACCTTGCTCAAGGGTACAGCAGCAGTGCCCCCCACCTGGGATTGAACCCACGACCCTCCGGTCAAGAGTCCAGAGCCCCTAACCACTACTCCACACTGCTGCTGATTTTGATCTGTCTCTATATATCCTCCTGTATCCCCTTCAGTCATGAATTATTACATTTGAAATTAAAACAGTTTCTATGGAGTTTGAGAAGTTAGCCCTGCCAGTTTTTTAAATTTTTTTTATTATATATACAAATTAAAACATACTTACAGCTCTGGCCCAAAGTTTTGCATCACCAAGAATTTTAGGGTTGAGACATTCATTTTAAATGGAACTATATGAACACAATTTAGATCTTTTTGTATTTAGCATCATGTAATCAAAGAAAGTACAAAATGAAATCTCAAGAAAAGTCTACCGGAAGCCATAATAGCAGTACAGTAGTATTTCATGTTTAGATTTCGAAATGTTACATTTGATCAATTTGTCAGTTTTTTCGTGAAGTCTCTGAAAAACTCCAAAGCGTTGTGTGTGATTCAATATGTTAAGGTCACATCATTCAGCGGGTTTCAGTCGACTGCATGAAGCAACATTAATTCTGATGCAAAATGTTTGGCCACAGCTGTATTTGCTTTATAAAAAGGATTCACTGTCCGCATAGAAGCGGAGATGTTGACCCTGGCTGTGTTGTGGTTTGCACAGAGGCCTCTTCGTGATCGATGACAAGGGAATCCTGCGCCAGATCACTGTCAATGACCTGCCTGTGGGGCGTTCGGTGGACGAGACTCTGAGACTAGTGCAAGCCTTTCAATTCTCGGACCAGCACGGAGAAGGTATGAGGGGAGAGGGAGGGGGGAGGAGGACGATAGGAGGGAGGAGGAGGAAAGGGAGGAGGAGGAGGAGGAGGAAAGGAGGGAGGAGGAAAGGAGGGAGAAAGGAGGAGGAGTCTGCACACACTGCACTGAACATCAAGCAAAGCCACGATGAACAGTGTGAATGTCTCGTGAACAACAGAGCTAGCACACCATGATCGTATTGCAAATATTACCGAGAAAATAATCCACTGGGTCTGACAGACCAAGAGCCCCGAGCACCGCGCAGGATCTCTCCGTGAGAATTTAAGAAGTGGCTACTGCCCTCTCTGAATCATACCTCCCAGTTGCTCCTGTGCTCCGCTGAACTGGTTTCTCTCGTTCTTTCCCCAGTTTGCCCAGCAGGCTGGAAGCCTGGCAGCGACACCATCGTCCCCGACGTGGATAAGAGCAAGGAATATTTCTCCAAGCAGAAGTGACGCGAGAGCGACATCCATCCTCTGTGGGGTAGCGAGCACTGATCTGACAAGAGCGCCCCTTAGTGTTCTAGCGAGGCACTGCACGCTGAGACCTCAGGGCTGCTCGCCTTATTTTATTATTTTTCTTTGATTTGTAAGAATGAGACAAAGTTTGTGCCAGAGAAATAAAAGCTGACTTTATTTCAAAACTGGTGCGTGTCTGTTTTTTATATATATGTGTGTGTTTTAGATCTGTCTGTCCTTGATTGGGTAGCAGTCTTAACATACACTTCTGTATATGTGGCAGATTGTTATACAAATCTCAAACTCCTAGATTTTGTTTATTTTTATCAATTTTTTTTTTTTAGATGCCCTTATCCAGGGCGACTTACAATTGTTACAAGATATCACATTATTTTTACATACAATTCCCCATTTATACAGTTGGGTTTTTACTGGAGCAATCTAGGTAAAGTACCTTGCTCAAGGGTACAGCAGCAGTGTCCCCCACCTGGGATTGAACCCACGACCCTCCGGTCAAGAGTCCAGAGCCCTAACCACTACTCCACACTGCTGCCCGGATTTTAGATTTTGGTTTCTCTAATTGCGTTCCGCGCGTGTGTGTGTTTTAATTAAATATTCAGACCGCTTGTAGAATTGGGTACATCGCAGTGGAGCGTTGGGTTAATTTTAATTTATTTGTGTTAAATATATATTTTTTTTCCCGTCTGTCGGCTGCAGTTGCTTGGGCCGCCACTAGAGGGAACCACAGCCACGTGGAGAGCGGTCTGGAGAACTCTTGCGTCATGTTTACAAAGCGCCTGGAATAAAAGACGCTTGTTTTATTACAAAGTGACTTTTTTTTAAATTAATTGTATTTATTTGTGTGGGGGGTCTATTTACAACTCTGGCCAAAAGTTTTACACCCCCCAGTAGAATTAACTAATTTTGCTTCATACAGTCGAATGAAACCTGCTGAATAATGTCGCGTTAACATATTGAATCCCACACCGCCGCTTTGTATAGTTTTCCACATAACAAAAAATTGAAAAATGTGACCTTTCAATATCGAAATGCTACTGTATTACTATAATGGCTTCCTTCATTTTGTAGTTTGTTTGATTTACATATCGTTAATTTTAAAGATCTGTTTTTAAATAAATAAAATCGGTCTCCATCTTAAACTTCTAGGTCATGCAAAACTTTTGGCCAGAGCTGTACAAATCTGGCTCGGGATCTGTGTTCAATACTTGTCCACATCCTATCCCTTTGTCAATACACTGAGCCACTCGCCCGGGATCCTTTTCCTCCGGCGCTTGACAGGAGGCGCCTACAGCTTTGTCGCGCTATCTCTGCGGGAGCGCTGAAGAGGCGCGCTATACTGGAAGACGGTCTTGATGTGCAAAGTTTAGAACGACCTGTTGCCTGTAACCCGGATGCAGCGCGGCTTCCACGCTGTCTGCGGGTCAAGCCGAGCAACGCGCACTCCCTCAGCTTGTGTGCTGTCCGGCACAGCTCGGCACAGCTCGGCACAGCTCTCCTTGCTGTGTGCAAACGAGCCTCGTGTGTTTAAAAAGCAGAATCTAAAAAAACTCAACCGAAAAACGGGTCGGGCCGATTTGTGAATTTGAACCCTCTTTTTTTAAGGTAGTTCCCCCCCTATAGATGCCTTTTTGCAATGGGAGCGAGCCCCGTCTCCATACAGTTTCAGACCGGCTGTGTTGCATCTGAGATGTGATCAACACGCCATAGGCTGTGCATCGCTCTCCACGTGGTGAACCAGATGGTCTGCTTCTGATGCAGCAGAAGATCAAATGATCATTAAATGATGAGACCATTTCATTAAGAGACATTTTAAGTGCGTCAGGGAGCGGAGGTGTCCCGGCTCTGAAACACTCGTGTTCGTTATCCCAGAACCACGTGGTGGTCAACAACGGATTCTGCTGTTGTGCTTTCGTCTGGTATCACGATACTCACCTCTATTGCGATGTGATGTATTCCGTGAAGAAAGTATCGCGATGAACCGATTACACGGTGGATTGTTACACCGCTGTTGTTTAGATCAGGGGTCCCCCCCCCCAGTTACTTAATTGAACTAGTTATGGGTTTAATTAGTTAATATTATCAGGTGTTCCGCATCCTTAGCCAGTGATGACCCAAGCACCTATGAAACCCCTGGTTTAAATCAATAAGAAATACCCCCGTTTGTAATTCATCCAAATCTGCGAGTCAGCGTGATCCAGCGTGTTTTGTCGCGTTATTTGCGTCCTGAAATGTGCGTCAGAGAGATAAGGCTTTCAATATTGGTCAGACAAGGGCGGCAGCGTTCAGCGTCCACCGCTAATGATTATTTTCACTGGCAGCCGACCACGGCTGATGTCTAAGGAGGGGTTAATTACATGCGCGTCCCGACCCGACCGCCGGGTCCCCACTGCTAAAACTACGCACGCACCCTTATCACTCTGAACAGTAGAGGTGCAGTCGGCAAAAAAAGCCATGACAAGAACGCGTGTCTCCTTCTCCTACCGAAAAAAAAACAAAACCTCAAACCGGCCAGCCAGTCCTTCAGCGGGAGAGCAGCTGGTTTGTTTGGTTTGCCCGTTTGCTCCCTCAATCATGGGCTGGAAAATAAGAGCCTACGAATCCGTCACTTCTGTGCTCGGTCATGTTTAAACTCGCTGCGGCCTCACCTGAGATCGCCTCGCGATAAACAAGCCCAAGATTATACAAAACACCCGAATGGAAAAGAAACTTCGTTATTCAGGGGCTATCCTGTGTTTCAGAACTATATTGCTGTAATGCGAAGGGGACCCCGGCGCTTGATGTTGTATCAGTGGTCCCTTCCTTACATCTGCGTGAACAGCTCCCAATTCCAAGCTACAGACTCGGGTGAAGCTACTCATGCTGTGAGAAATCTAGAGGAGATTTAGCAGGAGCCTCATTCTTAAAACTCCTGGCTCCTAGTAATAATACTAGACTTCATTGAGGGGAGCTCTGAACCCCAGGACTGGGTGCAGCAGCAGCAGCAGCAGGGCTAGTGTGAGTTTGTAACCCTGCTCAAACTCCTGGCTCCTGATCATTTCAATATTAATAATAATACTAGACTTCATTGAGGGGTGCTCTGAACCCCAGGACTGGGTGCAGCAGCAGGGCTAGTGTGAGTTTGTCACCCTGCTCAAACTCCTGGCTCCTGATCATTTCAATATTAATAATAATAATAGACTTCATTGAGGGGAGCTCTGAACCCCAGGACTGGGTGCAGCAGCAGCAGCAGGGCTAGTGTGAGTTTGTAACCCTGCTCAAACTCCTGGCTCCTGATCATTTCAATATTAATAATAATACTAGACTTCATTGAGGGGAGCTCTGAACCCCAGGACTGGGTGCAGCAGCAGCAGCAGCAGCAGGGCTAGTGTGAGTTTGTAACCCTGCTCAAACTCCTGGCTCCTGATCATTTCAATATTAATAATAATACTAGACTTCATTGACAGGATGACAGGATGTGGCATTGTGCTGGATTTTAAAAGGTTGGACCGAGTTAAAAATAATAATAATTGAGAAGCCGACATATTTGTGTTGTTTTTTTTTTGAAGTCCGCTTCCTTCCTTCCTTCCTTGCTGCCCGGCAGAGAAAGTTTTGGGATTCTTTCAGGGCGACGCATTCCCGTTGCTGGCAGGAGAGGGGAGGGGAGGGGAGAGGAGGGGGAGAGGGTGCGAACGTCAATCTTCTTCCCACACAGGTTTCTCCAGCCAACTCGGAAAACCCAGCATTCCTCAACGCAATGTCACTTCCTGCCATGTGAATATCTGTGCATGCACAGCCTGGCCACATTATTAGGACCTGTCTGCCTCCCTGATTGGGTTTGGTGTGGGGCTTGTTCTCCCGGTAAACTCCGGGTCCCTTGATTACACCGATGAGGCAGAGGGATCAAGCCTCCCCAGCAATGCCTGCACCCAGAGGGCGATGGCTGCTTTCAAGGCTATAATGCAGCCGTCCACCGTGCCAGCAGAGACTTCAGAAGTAAAGACTTCCCTGGATCTCAATGCGATTGAGCACGTGTGGGATGAGCTTGAGCGATCGTCACCCCGATCCCCTGCCGTATCGCTCTGTGGACCGGTTTTGTGAAATGACTCGACGGACTCACTGGAGACGCCATCACCTTGTGGCGTCTGTGCCATGTTGTGTAAAAGCAAGACTGGGGTGCAAAAAGGTGACCCAACTCGCATGGGAAGGGACGGGACGGGGGGAGCGGGGCTAAGAGGAGGAGAAGGCTTCTTATAAAGCTATACCATCAGGGACTGTTCAAGGGGAATATATTAGGAAGGACAACTACACCAAGATCGCATTGAAAATGGACCCTGTTTAAGGGGCGGAGCCTTTAATGGGTCAAGCGGTGACGTCGCCTGTCTAGAATTCTCGATATCAGCCCGGACTGTTATGCAGTCAAAATAATGCCTTGCGCTGCCATGCATGACACATACAGGTGTGGCTTGCTCGCTAGAGCTCCTGCAAAACACGTTAACAGCACCCTACAGATCCAGCAGCCTCCACAGTCAGTATAGCTAACTGCTTTAAATGCATGGCTGGTCACAAGCCTTACCGCTGATGAGCCAAGCTAATCACTCCCCACAAGCCTTGCTTTGTATAGAGCGGCTTTATAGCCCAACCCAGCTATCACATCTTAATCTGAGGCTTGCAATGGATCAGCTATTTATAGAGGTGCAGCTTATTTCTAAAAATTACCTTTGCACGATCTACAGCAATTATCACTTAGAGTGGTAGACTGAACTGCTCCCTCCCTCCCTCACCCCCTCCTAAGAGAAAGGGTGCTCCCTCCAGTCCAGGGCAGGCTTGAGGCACGGAGACTGAACTGCTCCCTCCCTCACCCCCCTAAGAGAAAGGGTGCTCCCTCCAGTCCAGAGCAGGCTTGAGGCATGGAGACCGAACTGCTCCCTCCCTCTCACCCCCCTAAGAGAAAGGGTGCTCCCTCCAGTCCAGAGCAGGCTTGAGGCATGGAGACCGAACTGCTCCCTCCCTCCCTCACCCCCCTAAGAGAAAGGGGGCTCCCTCCAGTCCAGAGCAGGCTTGAGGCACGGAGACTGAACTGCTCCCTCCCTCCCTCACACCCCTAAGGGCCATTTCGACAATTTCAGCTAGTTTCTTTAGTGTCTAGATTAATTGATTACATAAGTATTAATTTCACTTTGTAGACACCTTTTTAAAAACGTTTCCTCACAGTAAAAGCACAGCAAAGCATATTGTATTTGATCTTGCTCTTAATTGTATTAATACTTGTACTGTGATTCTTGAAATGTATTTTCTTGTTTACGACTGTAAGTCGCCCTGGATAAGGGCGTCTGCTAAGAAATAAATAATAATAATAATAATAATAATAATAATAATAATAATAATAATAATAATAATAATAATAATAATAAGGTACTGTGGTGTATGCAGAACCGTGTTGTTACCCGTTAGCGTCTTGTTTTTTTATAATAAAAAAAACTTTACTTTCCTTTTTTTGGTATTGTTTTTTATTAAGGCTGCTGACGCACGCACGCACGCACGCACGCACGCCCGTCGCAGTGGAATTGCTTTTATAATTTTTTTTGAAGGGGAATGAATGAAAATAGACGGCCTGGTTTGTGCAGCGTTGCTGGAAAGTGTGTGGCCTGGATCTCGTATTTTAATCTCGGCTGTTTTCAGCGCAGTATCTGGGAAACTCCCCCGGCGCTCGTTCATTTTCACACTCAGGCAATTTCTATTACTGACATCTCTCCAAAACACCAAGCTCTGACCGGCAACGTGGGCGGGGGTTCCCGGAAAGCCTCTTCGTGGGACGTCACTAGCAGCTGCAATGCCCATATATGGACATATTTCTTGTGCGTCAACAGGAAAAAGCCCCCGACGCGCTCACGTCACAGCTGCCACGGCCCGCCCACCTGGGTGGCTGTTGAACTCTGTTCACAATATCTTCTGTGTTTATTACGTTTAGAAGTTTTTTTTTTTTTTTTTTAACCACACTACACCCGAAATAGAAAATGATTTTTAGGAAAACTAAACTGTTTTTAAAACTTTTTTTTTTTTTCATTTGATCGTTTTAGAATGCACGACAGTATTCTGTGTTCTGCAGTGCAGGAAGTGTCGATGCTGTAAGCCGGCTAGTACTGTGTATGAAAATCTTCTGAACTGTGTGATGCTGTATATGGTTCAACAGGTTTAGTAATTCATACTATATCAAAGCAGCAGGACCATGCATTATGTTCTGCGTTTCGAGAAACGACAGTGTGTTACAAAACTAAACAGATCGTTTCCTTACTGTAGTCAAATACCTATCTCCACCGATTCCTATAGCTCATATTATACAGACAGCAATACATTATATATATATATATATATATATATATATATATATAGTAGATAGATAGATAGATAGATAGATAGATAGAGAGATAGATAGATAGATAAAGAAACGAAACAGCAAACCGTGTATCAATTTTTCTCAGAGACTTTAATTAAATATTTAAAAACACAAACAGAAACCTAAACAGACGAGTTAATAAAACTTTTGCATCCGGGATCAACCCGGTACAGCAATAATAATTTAAATCATTTTCAAAACGCAGCATCATAAATGACATCGTGGGGAAAAAAAAAAACTATACAAAAAAAAAATGAAGAAAATAAAACACACACACATACACACACACACACACGACACAAATAAACCGTTACCAGTCTCCTGGAATGAGTCAGATATTTAGCACTAATTTTCATTTTTCACGCAGTGTTTCTGTGTTACACGTTGCTATATTGTAACAATACGACAACGTAAAATCTCCCTTTTAAAAAATATAAGTCACTGGTCCCTTAAGATCCGCTTTTCTATCCACTACCAGAAGTACCATTCATCCAACCCGCTCCACTTCCACTATGACTGACTCAGCTACATATCTCCCTCCTTTTACAAAATGATATCAATCTGGCTCATTAAAAACAACCCTATCCAACAGCAAATAGAAGAATGTTTCACCAAATGCATTGCAGTGAAATTAGTCCTGTTTTTCCTTTTCTGCATTGTTTTACACAATAAAACATTTAATATAAAAGTCGTTCATCCAGTGTTTATATTCTTTGATATTGTTGTTTTTTTTAAAACGATTGCATCTTGGAGGTTAGCATCAGCTGACACCCGCTGCTAACGTGGGTCATGACTTTCTGTTTCAGCTGAGACACTTGATCTCTGAGCACCGTGGCTGTGCTGGAAAGACCCGCATTGTCCGATTTCAAAGCCTTCACTTTCTCCTCCAGGCGAGCGATGCGTTCCAGCTTCCTCCGCCTGCACTTGGTGGCCGCCTGTCGGTTCCTCAGCCTCTTGCGCTCGGCTTTGATGACCTCCTGGTTCTCCATGTCAATCGGGGACATGGAAGGCGAATCGTCGCTGCTGTGGAAGTCGGGTACGGTCTGCGGTTCCTCTTTGAGGGAGACGAGGCGGTGCGGATGCAGCGCAGAGGCGGCTGACCCGGCTGGCACAGCGTGCTGGAAGTGATGCGCGGTTCCGTGTTGGTGTTGGTGGTGGTGATGATGATGATGGTGAGGCAGGTAGCTAATCGTAGCCGTCGGGAAATTGGAAGCCGACGTGAGGCTAGTGTTGGGGCTGTAGCTGTTCAGGTTGGTGTAAACAGGCGTATCCGGCTGCAAGGCGGAGCCGTAGACGCTGGAAGGCGCGCTGCAAGTCGTCACTCCGCCGGCTCCGATGGACACGTTGGGCGGAGCAATTTGGTTAATTTGATGGAGCTCGTCCAAAGCTTTGACAAAACCGTCCGCGAACCCCTCCTGTTCTTCCGTGATGCCCCTGCTGTAGAAGTACTGTCCCGGGGTCGGCGTGGTGGTGATGACACCGTTGCTGTTCTGGATGATGAGGCGCTCTAGCTCCGGGGAGGCGAGTTTTAGGGAGCCGACGTCCTGGGACGCGGTGTAAAAACCTCCCCGGTCCGCTCGGAGGTGGGACTTGAGGTTCCTGTACGGCTCGCTCAAGTTCAGGCTCATGTTCGGCTTCATCAGCTTGTAGTCTTGGAAAGCCGCGTCTGGGTGGCCATAAGCAGAGAGAAACGAGTCGTCAGGATAAAATGTTTGTTCCATTTTTGTAGACATAGGATACAGAACAGCACCGCTGATTCAGGCAACAGTATTATTATTATTATTATTATTATTATTATTATTACTGCCGAGCAGTAGCGCCTTTATATTGTATTACAAAACTCAACCAGGCAACCCCTCGGTTATAAATGCAGTTAATAATTGTCTTTCGGAGTTATGAAACCACTCTTTTTCCTATAGAGTCCACCCACACAACTGTCAAAGAATGTCTCGCTTCAATTCAAAGTAAGCAGCTTCTTTTTTTTGTGAGCATTCCAAAGAAAAAGTTGAGAAAACTACCGTACCGATCGCCGGATATCTTTCCGTTTCAACCAGCGAGGGAAAATGCTGCAAACGCCTCCTTTTTTATTATTTATCTTCTAAAAACAGAGAGAAAGATCTCAGAGAGACGCTGCTGTATACAATCCGCGCGTTTTGCAGCCCCTTGCAGATCTGCACAGTTCTGTCTCAAGGCAAACCCCACATGCTTGTCATATATATACGCCCGGCCAAGCCCGGCTGCTCGCTGATCGGCTGTCACTCTGACGTAACCACACCCCTTCACCGTGACGTCACAGCTTATGACGCGATTGCCAGGAACTCCGGCTGTAAACAACCCACCGGGTAAGAACTGCGCAGGTGCGGTCTTGTGACGTAGGCACACACTGCAGCCTTGGGAGCCATGCATTTTAATCCACAAAGCAGCTGTCTGCTGTTGATTGGAAACCTGGCTGATTTTTTTTTAGCGGTGTACGATATGTCCTATATATGTGTGTATGTATGTATGCATGTATGTATGCATGTATGTATGTATGTATGTATGTACAGCTTTGGCCAAATGGTTTAGCATCGCCCTACAGAATGACCTAATTTTGCTTCATAAAGGGCAGCAGTGTGGAGTAGTGGTTAGGGCTCTGGACTCTTGACCGGAGGGTCGTGGGTTCAATCCCAGGTGGGGGGGACACTGCTGCTGTACCCTTGAGCAAGGCACTTTACTTAGATTGCTCCAGTAAAAAACCCAACTGTATAAATGGGTAATTGCTATGTAAAAATAATGTGATATCTTGTAACAATTGTAAGTCGTCCTGGATAAGGAGTGTCTGCTAAGAAATAAATCATAATAAAGTCGAATGAAAACTGCTGAATAATGTTACGTTGGCATATTGAATTACACACCGCCGCTTTGTGGCTTGTCATAAAATTGTGACATTTTGAAATACGACTGTACGGCTTCCGGTAGACTTTAGCGATATCATGTTGTAGTTTCTTTGATTACATGATGAGTGCAAACATCAGATATATATATATATATATATATATATATATATATATATATATATATATATATATATATATATATATATATATAGTACCTGTTCAGAACATTGATATAATATAATTTGGTTCATTTTTGTATTTCTCAGACATAACAATTAATACTAAATCTTCTTTTCAGTAAATCCCTCTAGTCCGGGTCTTTGGACCTTGTAGGCATCTAAAAGCTTTCATTCATTACCCTTCAAAAAAATTAAAAACAATTCCACGCGTGCGTGCGTGCGTCCGTCAGCAGCCTAAATAAAAACAAAACCAAAAAAAAAGGAAAGTTTTTTTTTAAATAAAAAACAAGAAGCTTACGGGTAGCAACACGGTTCTGCATCGCATACACCACGGTGCCTTCGCATCTACTGGAGTTTACCACGTTTATTATTATTATTATTATTATTATTATTATTATTATTATTATTATTATTATTATTATTTTATACCTACCTACTGCGTCACCAGCACTCCCCAATGCAAAGTGTGTCGTGCCAATAGCCCTGGCGTGCTGGCACGCAGACGCGCCCAGTAAAGAAGGCGTGGCCTTCACATCTTCATATACCGGTATGTGTTATAATGAGGTAAGAGTCCGTGTTGACAGATCTGAACAGGTTTGTGCCAGCATTGCTTTGTATCCCCGTGGGCGGGGGGTTGCTGTGCCAGGCTGCGGGCGCAGAGATGTTTGCTTATATCCACTGCAAGGCTATTGTATGTACGGTGACTTTATGAAAGGTCATTTGAGATTCATGGCTTTTGTGAATGCATGGTCCCAAGTCACTGAGTCGCATTTTTCTTTGCTTTTTGTTTGGAGAAAAAAACAAGTCGTCAAGTCGTTTTTGCTTGCTTAAGTCATTCAAACTCTTAGCGCGCCTTTTCTATCCCTCGACTTCAATTGC
>CM060285.1:2087733-2090233 GCA_030684275.1 Acipenser oxyrinchus oxyrinchus | reverse complement strand
TTGTGAAAGACTCTCCAGTCGTTTGTCGTTGAATTAATACACACTACCTAGTGTTTTGAGCTGTACCGAAACACAAGCCCGCTATCTCTCTCACCTGTGAACCGGGGGATTTTTTCATTGGTGTTCGCAGGTCACATGATCGTTGTGAGGGGTGCGGTTTCAGATGGATTCAAGTGCAGTTCCCTTATTAACGTGCAAATTATATTTCGTTATAAAACTAACACCCGGGGATCTTTCAAGAAGCTGCTTGATGAGATTCTGGGATCAATAAGCTACTAACAACCAAACGAGCAAGATGGGCTGAATGGCCTCCTCTCGTTTGTAAACTTTCTTATGTTCTTATGCAGGGAGAGAAGCAGCTTGTCATAAATACAAATGAGGTCAAACCCTATCTTAATAAAGACGAAAGGGCGTCAAGACTTTTCACAACGAAATGTATGACTGCACGAAAGGCAAAATATGAATAGTTGGGGGTTATACCAGTGAAAAACTCAAATTAACTGGTACATCCGGACGTAGAGATTGCGCGAGTATCTGAAACCACTGACAGCAGCACAGCGCGCAAACCAGCAGGCTGTTAAGTCTGGCGAAGGCTTGTTTGTTTGTTTTGCGATGGGTTTGCACTACACACTTTACCAGCTCTCTTCAGAGACGGTTTCTGCGCTGCTTCAAACATTGCAACGCGGCACGTGGAGGCGGGAGTATATTGAGGCGCGGTGAGACCACGTGGCGTGAGCCCGCGCCGCTGCACCCCATTCACTGCTGTGTGAAAGTGACGTGCAAACCACTCTTCTGAGAAATCCGCTTTCACACATGCAGAATCGGGAGTGCTATGAAGGTGGGTCTCTAACAGATTCGCACAGAGAGGTGTGGTAAAGCATAGGGAAGCATTGTAAAGCACAGAGAAGTCTGGTAAAGCATAGGGAAGCATTGTAAAGCACAGAGAGGTGTGGTAAAGCATAGGGAAGCATTGTAAAGCACAGGGAGGTCTGGTAAAGCATAGGGAAGCATTGTAAAGCACAGAGAGGTCTGGTAAAGCATAGGGAAGCATTGTAAAGCATAGAGAGGTCTGGTAAAGCATAGGGAAGCATTGTAAAGCACAGAGAGGTCTGGTAAAGCATAGGGAAGCATTGTAAAGCACAGAGAGGTCTGGTAAAGCATAGGGAAGCATTGTAAAGCACAGAGAGGTCTGGTAAAGCATAGGGAAGCATTGTAAAGCACACAGAGGTGTGGTAAAGCATAGGGAAGCATTGTAAAGCACAGAGAGGTCTGGTAAAGCATAGGGAAACATTGTAAAGCACAGAGAGGTGTGGTAAAGCATAGGGAAGCATTGTAAAGCACAGAGAGGTCTGGTAAAGCATAGGGAAGCATTGTAAAGCACAGAGAGGTATGGTAAAGCATAGGGAAGCATTGTAAAGCACAGAGAGGTGTGGTAAGCATATTAAAACAGTATAAACTAACAATGATAAATGCCCCCTTGTAAAAGCACAGCAAAGTGTAATAAAGAAAGTTCAAAACGTTCCGCTTCAGTTTCGTAACAAGACCTGTTTTGGTTTTTTGGGTTCTTTGTTAACTGAAAAAAACAACAAAAAAAAACGAATCTTTGAGAGAGCCTCATCATAACTAACAAAACAGCCAGCAAGACACAAGTTTCGACAGAGAGACCACATCAGATGAAAACCAACCACGCCAGCATTCAAACAGTTAACTCTTGATTCAGCGTCACCCGAAACCCCGGCATCAGAAAACGAGGCGGTGTGTGAGAGAGAGAGAGAGAGAGAGAGAGAGAGAGAGAGAGAGAGGCAAAATCGTTGAGAAACCCAGACTTTCATTGGCCGCTCTCAATTTCAGTCACCCTCAAAGTCCGATGAGCCAGAAATGCGGCTTCTTCTCTCATCACGGCAGCTGTGAGTCTCTCCTGCCAATCCCCATTGACCGAAGCACCCTGGCACAGAGATGTACCAGCATCGCCCTGCACAGACTCAATAAGACACAACGGAAACCGCTTCACAAGATATGAAACGCACCTCAAAAACCACAGCTTTAACAGAAAAAAAAGAAGGGAACAAACGAGGGGCTGAGTAAGAGCGGGCTGGACGTTTTGACTGTGTGGAGGGCCGCAAAATCACAAACACGAGATGAATAAAATCTACTCATCGCAGACCAGAGGTCTGAATAGGATTCATTTACTGTAAAGCTGACTGATAGGGTTAGTGTGTTAGTGACACGCGATACACAATCCTCCCATGGTAAAAGCACAGCAAAGTGTAATATAGCACAGTGAAAGCTATAGGGAAGCATTCTGAAGCACAGAGAGGTCTGGTAAAGCATAGCGAAGCATTGTAAAGCACAGAGAGGTCTGGTAAAGCATAGGGAAGCATTGTAAAGCACAGAGAGGTCTGGTAAAGCATAGGGAAGCATTGTAAAGCACAGAGAGGTCTGGTAAAGCATAGGGAAGCATTGTAAAGCACAGAGAGGTCTGGTAAAGCATAGGGAAGCA
>CM060285.1:2070233-2082733 GCA_030684275.1 Acipenser oxyrinchus oxyrinchus | reverse complement strand
CCTTAGCTGTTTTTATCACACCATTTCCCGGCTGCAATCCTTTTCAATGTTGTTTTTGGTATACTTTTTTTTTCTCTCAAAGAGCAGACCGACAGAGAAACAGAATAGCAGCTGTTGCCAAGGAAACCCATACAGACAGCAAAAACAACGGCGGAGATATTTCGCAAGGTCGCTTGCAGCTGGATTTCCAGTTCAGATTTACATTGTTCTGGTAAGTTCCTGTTGTTAGGAAAGACAGAAAAATAAAGACGTACGCGTGCGGCGTACTGAAACGTTGTCACGTCGACCCTCTGACGTAAGCAGTCGTATTGCTGTGCCGGCTGTTTGCACTATAGGCAGCTGTCCGATATTTTTGATTAAAAAAAATAAAAAATAAAAAAAAAAACTCGAACAATAGCTAGTGAGTTCATAAACAGCCATGCAAAAATAAATATATTACCAAGAAGAAGAGAAAAAAACTGTGACATATAGGTTTATTTAGCTAAAAACGAAATACTACAGTGGAACCTGTCGTATCCGAATTGAATTGGTTCGTCGGATATGTGGAAATCGTATCCGAATTGGTTCGCGCGGTCCGTCGGATATGTGGATATATCGTATCTCTGCTATATTAACATCCGGAGCATTATAAATGAGCAGGTACATCACTCTGCCCGGCTGAAACATCAAAGTAGGATACTGCCCGCGTACTGTACAAAGAATATCTGTGAAAATGATTGCAAAGCAAAGCAGGGTGATACAGTCTTTGCAGTTTGCAAAACGGCATTGCACAAACAGTTCTTAGCGTCGATTTCTCATGCCTGTCTTCATCAACCGTTTCCCGCAAACGGTTGAATTTTTTTCCGAAGGCTGCAAAAAAATGTATCATGAAAGATTTGCTCATGCACAGCATCTATAAAATAAACCACGCGCGCGGTGACTTATTGCGTTTTAACTTTCATTTGTATTTTTATTCTATTTTGAAAAACGTGTCGGAAACAGCGAATTGGCGGGAAACGCTTGATGGATAATAGGCCTCTGTCCGTGCCGGAGTAACCCGACCAGATTTATTTTATTTTATTTTTTTGAAAACCAGAGACAGAAACAACAAAGAAAGCGAGAAAGGCAAACTGGCTTTGGAGGTCGCAAAAAAAAAAAAAAAAAAAAAAAATCTTATATTAGCTTTTTTTAACGTGAATTTTATATGGATTCCTTTGTTTCCTTGTGTTTTTTTTGTTTGTTTATTTAACATGGTTAAAAAATTCACACGTGACCCTTGACGTCACTTCCAATTGGATTTTAAAACACCCGGAAGCGCCGAAAAGTTAATTGCCATTGAGTTGGGAGGGGCACTCGATTGTAAAGGTGAGGGGAGGACGGACTCTTTCTTCGTTTGAAATCGACACATGAAGGGACGGATTTAATACTTCTGAAAGACAATTACGATTCTGAGTGTCACAACAGCCCTGCTGCGTGTGCAGGTTTCCTTTCTATATATATATATATATATATATATATATATATATATATATATATATATATATATATATATATATATATATATAAAACTGCTGATCGGGGAAGGAAAGGTTTAAATTAAAAACCTTCCCCTCCCTTTAAGGAGTCGTCGGGTTCGTGTTTGACGTCAATGAAGCCCGGCAGGTTTCTCAACTATCTCCCAAACCACAAGAGCAGCCTTACAACAGACCCGAGCATATAGAGTCAGAATATAAAGGAAAAAAAAAAATTAAAAATTCCGTTGTGATTAATGTTTTTAAAAGAGGCCAATTTAGGAAGCTACAGTCATGGGATGTGGTCGGTCGCATGATTTCTGTGTAAAAATATGACCTGCACACACACACAGACACGCACACACACACACACACACACAGACACATGCACACGCAGACACACACACGCGCACTTGTCCTGTGATGAGTTTGTTTGTCACATTGTTTTTAAAAATTCCTTTGACTTCATTTTCACTTCCCAATTCTATTTTAATGTTTTGGTTTTGAAATCAGGTTTTTTTTTTCTTTCTTTTCCTAGTTCAGCTTCTCAATCTCTCATCTTTGCTTCGCAACGTCTCTGACGGTGCCACTCTATAAAACGTCCCTCTCCTCCATGTTGGTGCGCGGGTCTAAGTGCTCCCCCGTTTGCTCTCTTGGAAGATTCCTTGCTGAAATCTCGTTGCTTTTGCGTCATGACAATATTCCTCAATCTCGTGGCTTAAACATCAACTTAATACATTTTATTGTAGTGGGAACTGATTACTGCGTTTGGAGAAGGACTTTGAAGGAAACTGATCGCGACTCTGATCGCCGCACAGTAGTATTAAACAAGTTTCACTTTAAAAATCTTTAAAGGGCTAGGATTTAGCAAACAGGCGAATTGCAACAGCCTGGCTTGCTAATTGCCCTATTAATAATGTCAAAAGATCAATCAATCTATCAATTCATCTTTTATTTTAAAAGATGCTGTAATTATGGGGCAGCATTGTGAAGTAGTGGTTAGGGCTCTGGACTCTTGACCGGAGGGTCGTGGGTTCAATCCCAGGTGGGGGACACTGCTGCTGTACCCTTGAGCAAGGTACTTTACCCACGGCGCCTGTTTGCAAACTGTTCTCAACAGCCATCGGGTACAGTACAGCAAACCAGGCCTGTAAAAACAGGACCCAAGGCGTGTGCGGACCAACGCTGGCCCTGATTCGACTTTATGAGATCAGGAGCAGATCACAACACAACAAGAAGAGAGACTGACCAACCCTGACTCGTCCAAGCTTATCGGCTCTGAAACGAATCACTGAGGACCAGGCCTGACTCACTTTAGCAGCCTCAGTTTAAAAGTTCAGGATAGATCAGAAGGATGACTTTCATGGCTGGAGCAGGGAAAGCCAGTGGTGTGTATTTAGAAGCCAATAAGTCGACAGCAACATTTTTGAGTTTTGATTTTTTTTTAATGAGAAGGTAGCTGTCTGCCTGTGCTGGGACTCTCGTGGGAATGTGACTGGACCATTACTCACCTCTGAGCTCAGTCACGGAGTTTACAAGCGTTTGAACACTGCTTCACAGCTGAGGAATGCGTCTCAATCTGGAGGTATCAATGTTTTTTGATTAACATCTGAAAGGTCCCCCCCAGTTTCTGTGCATTAACTTTGTCTTTAATAAATAAATAAAATGCACATTGCTCACAGAATCGAAAAAAAAAACTAAAGCTTGATTCAGCTGTGTTAGAAACTTATTATATTTTATTGATACCAGATATTACAGTCAAATGACTTCATGGTTTCTTTGGAGAGAGTCTGAATTTCATACACAACTCAGCCACTACTGACTTCAAAGACTGTGTGACCAGGAAGTGGGGTGGCCTAGTGGTTAGAGTTAAGGGACTGGGAGACGGGAGATCACAGTTTCAGTTTTAGTTTGAAATAAAAGGAGTCTTGTTTTTCATCCCTGCTCGTCATTTTTATTTTAAAAGCAGTCTCCAATAAGAATCATATCAGGACGTAACTGTTGCTTATATTTTTGGATGATCAGAGTCATTTCTTTCCAAAAATATTTGAGAACTTGCGACAATCCTTTCCGGTTTGGCTTATTATATCGTCAGTCGTTATTTCGTTGCTTTGATTTTGAGCCGGGTGGTTCTGATCTCCGGTCCGTTCCCTGTGCACTGAGCCCTGCAGAACTCTGATTGCACAGGTGGGTTCAGATCCTGGTTGCGAATGCCGGCTCTGGGGAAGTGGGTGTGTTTGGTCTGTCCTGGAACTGATCAAGGGTTTAGAAGATGGGAGCTTTGCCTTCAAGAGACACGAATGAAATGTGTACAGCTGTGTCCAAAAACCGGCAGGGACTGTTTCTCCTCATCGCGCTACAGCAGGGCTTACCCAGTGAGCTCAGAGCGGACACCTGCAGGGCTTGACCTCCAGGGGGCGGTAGCGCGCTCACATCCGCTCTGAGGTTCCTGGGTGTGGAAGAGGAAGCTGGATCGGTCATGGGATTGGAGGACGCCCGCTGAACCTTCAGTCCTCCTCAGCAGCTGTGCGGGGAATTGCAAAGGGCAGGGGGATGCTTGGATGTTCTGAACTGGGGAGGAAAGCAGGGGGGTAAAATAGTCACATTAAAGGAAAGGTCTGTCGCCTTGAATTGGGTTTGAATTGAGAGTCTTGAAGTCCTGTTTGAAAATGATTGTTTATTTTTAACTATTATGGGTTTGTGTAATGACTTGCAGGTGTTCCAGAGTTACAATGCCAGCTGAACAGTCTCACTATAGTGTAGTTTACAGAAAGTGCAAATTATGCTATTAAAACACAAAGTGGGAATGTTTCAGCGGTTTCATTTCATATGCGCAGCAAAAACAGCAGGAGCGACGGGTAGTTAAATTTAGACTAGGAACCTGTGTTCTTTGTGTTTATGAATCATTAGTAGTTTTAGATTTTGTGAAAACAACAAAAACCAAAACAAAAACCCTTCAGTGAATCAAAACTAGGTTTCCCACACCTAGCGCTGGCACAAACACACTAACACTTATCAGAGTCATGATCGTCATGCGTAAAAATGCTACAAAGTCATGTCTTGTCTGTTTGCCCAAACCCCCGCAGTCGCTCCACTTCAAAGCCCGGTCTGGTTGGAGCGACGCTGGCCGGGTTGAGCAGCTGTGAGACGGTTAAAGTTTTGGCGGAGGCACGCATGACTTGGAATAGATTCCCTGCTGGGGGGGCAGGGGGGCAGCCATAAAAAAAGAAAAGTGTGAGTCACTATAGTTCCGAAAATCCCCTCTTTCCTCATCCCGGTTTACGGGAACTGGAATTTGTTTTTCAATTATTTTAATTTTTTCGCAAAAAAAGCCTGTCGGGTCATATGTCGGGTTCATGTTTGTCTGTGTGCTAGTTTAATCCACCGGGGGGGAGCGGGGGGGGAGGCGTATAATTACGACTGCGCCGCAAGGAAGCGTCAGATGTAATGTGTAATATTTGATATAAGGCTATTTTTCGTTGTTTAAATATATATATATATATATATTTATATAGTTCTTAGCAGACGCACTTTTCCAGAGCGAATTACAGTCGTAAACAAAAATACATTTCAAGAATCACAGTACAAGTATTAATACAATTAAGAGCAAGACTTCTAGCAAGTACAAGTATATGACAAAATACGATTCAATAACGGAGCAGATAACAGTGTCAGTGATAGTTACATCAGGATATCATTAACTACAAAATACTACAGATTAAATAACACTTGTGACAGATTACAATACTCTAAAGTACAGGATTAAATGCAGTAAAATAGGGAGCATATATATATATATATATATATATATATATATATATATATATATATATATATATATATATAGATAGATAGATAGATAGATAGATAGATAGATAACAAATAGCCACAGCATGTTTGTTGTCGTGGTCTGTATATATTTTAGTGCACCTCAACACCTGACATATTTTTCCAAAAATGTAGGCTATTGTTTATCATTATTTAATAAAGTAAAGAATTTACTTCAAGCGCTTACGTGATGGTGGAACATTGCCAACATGCGGAGAGAACAAATCTGCGTGTTTTAATGATGTGAAGTCTGCTGTACTGTGCGTGTTTGTAATAATTAAACACACTGGGGAGCGACATGTAACGTATCGCACTACACAAATACAGAGTCTGCGTTTGATTTGATGGGTTCATTTGGAATGTTATCTTAGTGATATTAACCGAATTGTGATATTATCGGGTCTGTGTGAGAACCTCGAGTCGCATTTCCACACAGGTGGCTGCAGAGCTGTGAGTCTCTCAGCCGGGGCTTTCCAGACAGGATTAGGGTTTCTGGAACAGTTTAAAAATACAGCTCAGAATAAACAAGATGACACCCAGAGAGAGAGAGAGAGAGAGAGAGAGAGAGAGAGAGAGAGAGAGAGAGAGAGAGAGAGAGAGAGAGAGAGAGAGAGAGAGAGAGAGAGAGAGAGAGAGAGAGAGAGAGAGAGAGAGAGAGAGAGAGAGAGAGAGAGAGAGAGAGAGAGAGAGAGAGAGAGAGAGAGAGAGAGAGAGAGAGAGAGAGAGAGAGAGAGAGAGAGAGAGAGAGAGAGAGAGAGGGAGAGAGAGAGAGAGAGAGAGAGAGAGAGAGAGAGAGAGAGAGAGAGAGAGAGAGAGAGAGAGAGAGAGAGAGAGAGAGAGAGAGAGAGAGAGAGAGAGAGAGAGAGAGAGAGAGAGAGAGAGAGAGAGAGAGAGAGAGAGAGAGAGAGAGAGAGAGAGAGAGAGAGAGAGAGAGAGAGAGAGAGAGAGAGAGAGAGAGAGAGAGAGAGAGAGAGAGAGAGAGAGAGAGAGAGAGAGAGAGGGAGAGAGAGAGAGAGAGAGAGAGAGAGAGAGAGAGAGAGAGAGAGAGAGAGAGACAGAGAGAGAGAGAGAGAGAGAGAGAGAGAGAGAGAGAGAGAGAGAGAGAGAGAGAGAGAGAGAGAGAGAGAGAGAGAGAGAGAGAGAGAGAGAGAGAGAGAGAGAGAGAGAGAGAGAGAGAGAGAGAGAGGAGAGAGAGAGAGAGAGAGAGAGAGAGAGAGAGAGAGAGAGAGAGAGAGAGAGAGAGAGAGAGAGAGAGAGAGAGAGAGAGAGAGAGAGAGAGAGAGAGAGAGAGAGACTTTGACTTTTAAGATCCTTTATTAAACATTCCAATTAAAATCCATTCAAAATCAATAAAGGTAAAACACAAACAAAATTAAGATTTATCAATATTTAAAAATCTTAAAATGCATCATGTTCTCCTTAAAAATAGATTTTAAACAAAAAGGATCCTAAAAAATCAATTAAAAAACAGTGTTTTCTTTCTGTTTAAAAACAGATTAAAGCCAAAATTAATAAAAAAAACACTGTAAAACAATAAAAATAAAATTAAAAACAAAATTAAAAAACTAGAACAAAAACTGGAGCTCTCCCTCCTCACTCACAGCACACAAGGTGTCTCCCACACACCACCTCTCCTGGAAGTCCTCCGGGTTATTATTGAGTTTAAAAATTCAAAATCCACTCTTATCCGGCTGACCACCAACACCCTGAACTGCACCACAACATCAGTCAGCCCGGCCCCAGAGATACTGTTCTTTCTGGATTTTAAAATGGCCAATTTTGCCTGACCCATTATAAAATTAATTAAAACACACCTGTTTCTCTTTTTAAGACTGTAGGGAACCCCAAAGATAAAAAGCTCTTTCGTGAACTCTTAAGCCTAGGCCCTGCAGGAGCTCTTGTAGAAGATGGAAGAGTGGTCCTAGCCTGACACACTCACTATACATGTGAAACACTGTTTCCTCTGCAGAGCAGAAAACGCACTCTGAGCTAATGCTAGCATCAACTCTGTGGAGAAACCTGCCGGTGGACACAATACAGTGCAGGATCCTCCACTGCAGGTCCCAGCTCTCTTGGTGAGGGGCAGTTTATACAGAACCCTCCATACTGGCCTGCACCCCTCCTTTACCTCCAGACATGCCCTCCACCTTGAATCCACCAACCCCCTCAACTGGTGAGAATGTGATGCCTTCACACACATCTGGTAAATTCTCTTACTTTCCGCTGTATGAAGAGTTAGATCTTTAACTGTGTCTAAGTTTAATAGCATTCCCCCGTTACCTACATCCTCCTCTCCTTCACCTACTGCTGGACACACTAGTAGCCCTGGAAAGATGAAGTCTTGTCTCTGCCCTGTGCTGCTGGACATCTCCTCCCTCAAAGCCTCCCTGAACTCCGGGAAAGAGAACTCCTTAGTTTACTGACCATTTTCTCAGCCAGTCTCTCAGAGTGCCAGCCCAGCCGCCCAGCCAGCTGTGTAGCAGTCAGCCAGCAGGAGAGCTCAAAGTTGATCAGGTGTCTCAGCCTGGTCACTCCTGCCCTCACAAAGCAGGCACAGAGCGTCATTGACTGAAAAAACGTACAGGGAAGAGTGGATTGAAAAATAAGGGCTCCTCCAACAAGGCCCTGCCTGTCAGGGACCCCTCATCTCTTTTACCCTCACTGCCCTCCAGGCATCTAAAACACTCAAGTAAAAGAAGAGAGACCTACTTTAGCTAGTCTGGTACTCTCAATTAAAAACAGGTGTTTATCTATCCCCAGCCCCCTACTCTACTGAGGAAAAAACAAGCCAGCCTCTTCCAATGAGCCTCCTCCCCAGCATACAGGAGCCTCTGAACCGCCTGCAGTCTGAAGGCTGCCACCCTGCTGGCAATGCTGACCAGCCCCTGCCCCCTTCATCAGTGGGGAGATACAGGACCGCTGGCCTCAGCCAATGTCTCCAGCTCAGAAAAACTCCAACAGTACTCTTTGAATCTCCTGCACCATGCCCGGGGAGGGTCCAGACACACCAGCCTGTGCCACAGCATGGAGGCCACCAGATTATTGATCACCAGGACCCTTCCCTAAAGGACAGCTGAGCCAGCAGTCCCCTCCATCTCTGCAGCCGCCCCCTCACCCTGTCCACTAGGCCCTCCCAGTTTTTCTGCATATATGTCTCCACTCCGAAAAACACCCCCAGCACTTTTATACCTGTCCTGTCCCATCTCAGTGCCTCAGGCAGGACAGGGGGGGTGCAATCATGCCAACTGCCTGACAGGAAGGTGTCACACTTTGCCCAATTAACTCTTGCTGTAGAGGCTCTCTGGAATGTGTGCAGGCTCTGCTGTAATGCCTTGATGTCTCCGTCACTGCACACAAACACGTTCACATCATCTGCATAAGCGGACACCTTCACTGCGACAGGGGAGGGTGAGGAGGGCACTGCCCAGCCAACTAGCCGGCCCCTCAGCAGGTGCAGCAGGGGCTCTATGGCCAGTGAATAAAGCATTCCAGACAGGGAGCAGCCCTGCCTAATACCCCTGCACACTGGGAAGGGCTGACTCAGCCCATTGTTAATCTTTAAAATGCTAAAAACATTCAAATATAAAAGCTGGATGTAAGAAATAAAAACAGGGCCAAACCGAAGGCTTCAGGGTTTTAAATAGGTATGTGTGGTCGACCCTGTCAAGCGCTTTCTCCTGATCTAAAGAAACCAGCCCCACATTCAAATCACATGCATTAGCCACTGATAAAAGTCTCGAATTAAAACAAATTATCAAAAATGGAGCGTCGGTATGCAGTAAGTTTGGTCCGTGTGAATTACAGCTCCTATACACATTTTTAGTCTATTGGCCATACATCTTGAAATTATTTTAAAATCGGAACATAAAAGTGAAACAGGTCTCCAGTTTTTAGCAAGCACAGGTCTCCTTTCTTGGGCAGTAGTGTGATTACTGCCCTCCTGCAGCTGAGGGGCAGTTCTTTATCTCGGAGGCTCTCTCCCAGCACCTGCAAAAGTCCTCACCAATCACAGTCCAGAAACTTTTAAAAATTCAGCGGGCAGTCCATCAATGCCAGGAGCTTTTCCATTTGAAAGCTGTGTAACAGCAGTGGTCAGCTCTTGATATGTTAGCGGCTGATCTAATTGGTGCTGTTCTTCCTCGCTCAGGGTGGGCAAATCCTGGAGCAGCAGGTCCGTATCCTTCTGGTCACATGGCTCTTTGCTATATAGTTCAGAATAGAATTTTACTGCCTCCCTGCTGATCTCCTCCCGGCTGTACAGCTCCCTGCCGCAAAGGCGTCGGACGCAGTGCATCTGCCGGCTGTCTGCTCTCCTCCTCTCCAAGCCAAAAAGAAACTGGAGGGGTGTCCATGTCTTTAAGCTCCATGAAGCGAGGCGCACCAGCGCCCCTTCACTCTTTCCTTCAGCAGGCTGCCCAACATGTATTTCTGCTCTCTCAGGGTTTGCAGGGTCTGCTCCTGGTGGTCTGTGTCCAGGCTGCTCTCTAACTGGAGAATTTTCAACTCCAGCTCTCTCACCGCTGCGTTCAGTGACCGGTTGAATTGAGTGTGTACTGCTGGCAAAAGATTTTAATCTGCGTTTTGCCAATGTCCCACCACTGCCGCATATTTTTATAAAGTGTTTTTCTTTTTCCATATGTTCCAGAAATCATTAAATTGTTTTACAAAAATTGTGTCCTGTAATAACTTTAAATTAAAATGCCAGTAGGAGGTGCTGTGAGAGTCAGTGGTAAGTATTACTGTAACTAACAGGCAGTGGTGGTCAGAGAGGCTACTGGGGATGATATTGGCTTTAATAAATTTATTCAGATGAGTGTGTGATGTGTAGAAGCGGTCTAACCTGGCTCTATATATTTGTTGTAGCGACAATGAGACCAGGTGTACTGTCTTGCATTAGGATGCAGACACCTCCAGACATCAACCAGGCCACTGAACTGAAAAACTGCAGCTAATTCACTTGAGGATTGGGGATTGGGTTCCTCACTATTTCTATCCATTGTAAAATCAATAGTGCAGTTAAAATCTCCTCCCACCACCACCACATCATCATTATCAATACTTAAAAGAGCTTGCTTTAATTTATTAAAAATTAAAATCGTTCCCTTCCTTTATTTGGTGCATAAATATTAATAAAAACAAATACAGTACCACCCAACCTTGCTCTTACTTTTAGTAACCTGCCTCTTTCAATTTCTTCAATGTCTAAAATTGTTGCTCTAAGGCTGGGCTTAAATAAAATTGCCACTCCGCACTGGTGCTTGAGCCGTGGCTCAGCACACACGACCCCTCCACTCTGCCAGCCACGCCGCCTCATTCTCCCTGTCTGAGTCGTCTCCTGCAGCAGCGCGACCCCCACCCGCTTCTGCTCTAAAACTCACATAGCTGCGCTCTTTTAAAAGACTGTCTGCAGCCATTCACGTTAAAAGAAATAAAACGCACTTCTCCATGGCGGCTAAAAGAATAAAACTGACAGAATAAAACAAGCAACAATAAAAAATTCTTAAAAGAAGTATCCATTATAAAACTATTGATTAGCATCATTAGCGATCTTTTTCTTAATTGTTTGTACATATTTTTTAAGGCGGTACCTTTTTTCTGGTCAAACTCCTCTAATGTTGCCTTTAGTGTAACGATGTGTGCTGAGTGGAGGAATAATCTCAAATCGGGGAAGAAGTTTTCAATTTCAACCCCCTTTTCCCTTTTGTACTTTCCATAAACAGTTTAAATTCATCCAAGGTATAAAGTTTTTCCCCTGTTAACGGGTTGGCTATCGGGGATGTCAGAGATAAGCGAGGAGTCAGAGAGCTCCCCTCCATTTCCTCTGCTCCGTCCTCGCTGCCTGCTCCGCCGTCCACAGCTGCCAGCTCCTCCGCGGCTCTCTCCACCTCTGCAGCGCCGCTCTCCTCTCCTCCTCCCAGCACAGCCACAGCCGTCACCGCTGCCTCTGCCTCCGCTTGCTGGGGTTCAGAGAGAAGAGCTGCACAGCGCCGGGTTGTAAGCCTGTCGCCGTGCAGCTCCCCTCTCCCTCCATGTCAGGAGGGACAGACACCCTGCCTGAGACTGCAGGCTCCCCTCCAGCACAGGCTCGGGGCTCTGCTCCGTTCCCGCTCGCTATTAGGCAGATCTGCAGCTTCTATGTTTTCTTTTTTTTAGTCTTTTTTAGCTACCATCACAAAACCCTCATCATTTTCAGTAGCTTCATTTTGTGCGGACCGTGGCTGAGTCTCTTCAGCCTCGGCTGTGGTGTGGCGGCTCCATCCCGTTCGGCGGCTCCCTGGTCTCTGCAGACTCCGGCTGGCGCTGCGATGGGGAGCAGCCTCATCCTCCCGCTCACCCCCAACATCCCCAGCCTCCTCCCTGCCATCAGTACCCTGCTCCTGCCTTTCCTCATTTCTGTTTTTCTCGGGCAGGCCCTCCTCTGGTGTCCCTGTTCCCCGCAGTTAAAGCACCGCATTGTGTCAGAGCTGACAAACACTACGCAGCCCGTCCCTTCCACACTGAAGCTCCAAGCGACATCAATCACCTCCCGGGTTATTCAGCAGTAAAACGCCTGTCTCGAAAAGACAGGGCGTGCCTAACATTTGTATTTTGCACCCTAAAGGTATATTTTTAATTGGGGACACCAGTTTGCCATATCGGGCAAGTTCATTTGCCAAGGTCTCATTTTTTAAAAATGGCGGCACGTTTGACATGATTACCTTGGTAACAGGGGTTACTAAGGGGTTACTTGGATAAAATCCCTTTCACTGAAAAACCTTCCTCCACTAGTTGATTGACCAGCGATACCTCTTTTAAAAATACGACAAATCTTTTATTCATACGGGATGCCGACACTATATTGTCACACCCGACCACCTCTCCCACCGCCAGCAGGCACTCCTCCACCGACACACCGGCATCGGGCAAACAGCTAACCCGTGTCGGCGGCTGAGAGCCCCAGCCCTCCAGAGTGAGATCCCATAGCGGGACCTACACACACACACACACACACACTACTCTGTAAAACAAACGGCGAAACAACGAAACAAAAATATATAAACCAACTAAACAATTAACGAATAAATATAGATATTTGCAAAAAAAATAGTAGCGAAAACACTCTCCTACCGCACCAGCGTTCAAACGCTACCGCCTCTCCATAAGCTCCTCCCACAATCCCACAATCCTCCGAGAGAGAGAGAG